>CATIWR010520407.1:0-12705 GCA_949677035.1 Omphalea diandra | reverse complement strand
GCTGGGCTGGGTGGCTGGCCCGGTTATTCTCATGGCGTTCTCATTCATCACCTTCTTCACTTCCACTCTTCTTGCCGATTGCTACAGGTCGCCTGATCCTGTAAATGGCAAGAGAAACTACACCTACATGGATGCCGTTAGGGCTAACCTAGGTGATACATAATTCTATACCAAAAAATGCTCCTTATAATTATTCTGCGAGCTAACTATTTTAATTTTAATAATATTCACAGGAGGCTGGAAAGTTAAGCTATGTGGGTTGGCTCAGTATGCCAATCTGGTAGGAGTCAGTATCGGTTACACTATTACAGCATCTATTAGCATGGTGTAAGTATAGTTCGTTATATAAAAAATAAAATGATGTAATGAATATTTTTCTGGACTATATTATACGTATGTGATTAAATTATTACAAGCATCTTAATTAATTATTTAATATTGGCAGGGCTGTTAAGAGGTCGAATTGTTTCCACAAGCATGGACATCATGCAAAGTGCCATATCTCAAACTATACTTACATGATCATATTTGCTTGCATACAAATCGTCCTAAGCCAAATACCAAACTTCCACAAGCTCTCATGGCTGTCAGTTCTTGCATCAGTAATGTCTTTCGCCTATTCATCGATAGGGCTCGGACTGTCCATAGCGAAAGTAGCAGGTAAATTTAATTCATAAACGTTAATTATGTGTGTGTTATAGTTAATTAATTATAATGTAAAAGTTTAAAAATATGGAAGGAGGGGGACATGCCAGGACAAGCATAACCGGAACAATAGTAGGAGTGGACGTGACAGCAGCACAGAAGGTGTGGAGGGCATTCCAAGCAATTGGGGACATTGCCTCTGCTTATGCTTATTCTACAGTTCTAATCGAGATACAGGCAAGTGAAATACTATATAATAGGCCTGCTGATAAAAAAAAATTAAAATTTTTATATGTTTTGATAAATATATTTAATTTTTTAAATTTTATTAAATTTAGTCAATTTAAAATTTTTTTATCATTATAATTAATTTGAGATTTTGATTAAAATTAAATAACATGATCTATAACATTTCATATATATAAGATTGAATTTTAAGAAAAATGTATTCAACGAGTCACATTAGTTTTAAAATTCAATCTTACATAAATAATATATTATGAATTATATTATCAAATTTTGATCAAAATTTTAAATGAGTCATACTTGTCAAAATTTTTATAAAATTAACTAAATTTATTAAAATTAAAAGAATTAAATAATTAAATCATAGAAATATATAAATAATTAAATCTTGTTTAATTCTAGTAGATTCGATTCGATTTGGTTTGATCTTTTAATAAAATCTGTTTGTTCAATTATAATTTTAAAAAAAAATCGGTTATCGGTTCGGTTTTTTAAATATAAAACCGAAAAAATCGAATTAACCGAAACAATTAATAAATTAAATCAATTTGAATCAAATCAAATTTAAAATATATGTAATTTAATTGAAACTAACCAAACCGAATTTTTATAAGATCGGTTTTGTTCGATTTATCGACACATAAATTTCGATTTAATCAGTTTATTTAATTTAATTTTTCAAAAATTTCGATTCGATTCGATTATAAATATAAAAAAATCGATTTATTAAAATTTGGTAAAAAATCGAATAGAACCGATCGAACTCTTCGTTTGCTCACCCCTAGGAAGGACCACAGTCCAGTAACTGTTATTGCCTAATGGGATGGAGCTGGAAAGCCTATCCTTTACAGGTTCTACTTGTCACAGTCCTGATTAACTAATCAATGAAATCCGCATTTCAAATTTCTCACACGGTGACTAGAGCCCCCTGTCACTCTCTCAAGGTTTGATCTACTAAAAGCCCCTGATCTCCGATTTTTCCCCCAATCCTTTCTTTGAATACATTCGAGAGAAAAAAAAAAAAAAAACACACTCTAAGATAGAAACCCAATCACTGAAACAATGTCATATTACTCGTTTGTAATATTGACCTATGGCTGGTAATGTCTACAATGTCTCACTGAATCACTCTCAATAGGCATTCTTTTATTCGAGTTTATATTACATTTTTTTTCTTTTGGTTAAAGAATTTTTTTTTAAATAATCATCGAATTCTAGTGATGATATAACTCTGTAATACTTACATGAGATGATGATGATGATATGAATTGTAGGACACCATCAAATCAAGTCCTCCAGAGAACAAAGCTATGAAGAGGGCCTCCTTTGTAGGCGTCCTAACAACCACCATGTTCTACGTCTCATCTGGTTGCACTGGTTATGCAGCATTTGGAAATGATGCACCTGGCAATTTCCTCACTGGATTTGGATTCTTTGAGCCTTTTTGGCTTATAGACTTGGCCAATGTCTGCATTGCCATCCACCTTATTGGCGCCTACCAGGTAACCATTCTACTAGCTCACCATTACTTTGATATTAATATTCAGTCTAAAATTATTCAAATTTCCAGGTATTCTGCCAGCCTATCTTCAGTTTTGTGGAAAAGAAATGCCACCAAAGGTGGCCAGAGAACAAGTTCATAACAAGCGAAATCACCATTAAAGTTCCATTTTATGGCGTGTATTATCTCAACACATTCAGATTGGCGTGGAGAACAGTTTATGTTATAGTGACAGCGGTACTTGCAATGATCTTCCCATTCTTCAACGACTTCCTGGGTCTTCTCGGAGCAGCTTCATTCTGGCCATTGACGGTCTATTTTCCCATAGAGATGTACATTGCACGCACAAGAATGCCAAAGTACTCTTTTACCTGGACATGGCTGAAAATATTGAGTATGGCTTGCTTGGTAGTATCAATAGTTGCTGCAGCAGGATCAGTTGAAGGCCTGGTCAACTCTCTCAAGACCTACAAACCCTTCCAATCTGAGCAATAATCCATTACCATAGCGTTTTTACTCAGCAACAAGGTAAAATTTTTCAATAATAGATAAATTAATTCTGTATTTTTATTCCGACAGTATCAAATCGCCTGTAATCCTCTATCAATCAAAAATGGAAAAGCCAGCTTTCTTCGATTTGCCAACTGCCCCATCACTTCACCAGAATTACACAACTATGTCATATAAACATGGAATAATCATAAATACAACCGAGCATGTTTGACAGAAGGACTAATATTTGTTTAAAAATACCAACTAGGAGATGTGTATCTGCCAGCTTATGAATATAATGAGAAACAAATTCAGTTTGCAAGCAGCAACTTCCAGGATATGATTATCAAGTCAAAATTTCCAAAAATCCCTCAGTTAATGAGCGCTTCTCAACCCATGAACAACGGTGCTTAAAAATTTCAATTGAGAAATAACATTAGATTTAAAATCAATAGATCATCTCTTGAACTTCCAGTGCTAATATACTTGAAGCAATGATTTGTGTAGCCATGCTAATATACTTCCATTGCACGATAACTGAAGTGCTTAAATGAATATTACTGTACTGTTGGTGGCTCGACAATCAATTTACTTTATATGCTCAAGCATTTGGCAAGACTTGCATTTTCAAATTGCTACTACTAATCGACAAAAGAGAAAAAAGAGTGTTAACCTTGAACCAGAGGCTAAAACCTAAAAAATTCACGCTTGCTGTAAGATTGCAATTTTTGCTGTCCTTTTGATTCAGTCACCAAACCAGAGGATGGTTTCGCTCCTAACACAGAAATAAACATGTAATGTTCTTCTAGCCTCCATTCTACAAGCACTTCTCGGGAGCCTTCCTAAGCATCCCTTTTGGAGTTACAAAAATAACAAGCAACAAATTCGATCTCCCTTCCTCGGAGCTCAAATATACCTACATGACAAGAATTACATCTAAATATGTTGATCATTGATCTAACTGATTCAGCAATCGAAACTTGACTTCAATTACTTGTAACCCAAAAAAATGTATAGAATTTGCTAAATTTGTTCTCAACTCTATGAAAAGTTTTTACTGAATTTGCCACTAGTTACACATTCCAATTTTTTGGATGTCCACGACATCTGTCCAACATTAACTATACAACATGATGACAATTTAGAAAATATGGAAATTACTCATACTTAAAAAAAGAAAAAAAAAAAAAACCCACCTCTGAGTAACAAATATCAAGCAAAAGAAAAGAAAAAGAAAGAAAACCTTTCATTTGCCAATCAGGAAATTGAAAAGATAAGGAAATAAAAGAAAGATACATAGTCGAATATATGAGGCATTTTAGCATTAACAGTTGGAGAATTGAACATTTTCACTGAACTAATCAAAATGGGCACCAGAGGACAAAACCATCTCAAACAACAACATTCAATCAAGCTAAACTAAGAAACATGTTCAACTCTCTCCCTCCATCTCTCTCATGCTTTTTGAGAAGAAAATAATCAGAAATTATACTAAGTCCAAGTACAAAATCCCATCTGCTTATTTTTTATAAATCTGAATCAATATAACACAATTAGACAGAAAGATCAGAAACAAGTATTCAACCTTATGTGTTAATCGAACTATAAGGAGCCAAGGGACTCTTCACAAAAGAAAAGTGGATGCATCCTATAGAATTGATGCCTATGGGATCAAACTGAAGCATTCTTAGGCTAACACTCATAATATGGAACAGTTTTGATGACATTCTGCATATCAATAACTTATATGAATCTTCTGGTGCTAACCAGGACATATACGAGTAAAGAAAAATTTAAGTATGCAACCATACTTAGTCAAGAACCAAGACCAACTCAATTTCTCTTTTCAGGATTACGCTGCATGCCACTGCCTTCACTCATTCCTAATTCCAAATATTTTGTTACAAGTTATTTTAGAATTTCTTTGTGAGTTCTCCATTGAGTTCGATCCCAAAATGATAAACATGTTTACCAATGATTTTGTTATAGGTTGTAACCCATACAGTGGATGAAATTATAAGTGTGCAAACATGCCCAGGCAGAAAAAGTTTGCATTTTCTTATAATCATTCAAAATATTACAGCAAAAATGAAACATAGCCTGTGGAAGCATTAAAGCGCCACAAAGGAGTCATAAGTACGAGAATAGAATTTCTCAAATAGTTGGACAATAATCTATTTGATTAATTGATTTGCCAATATTGTTTGTTTTCTTTTAATTTTCCTTTCTCTCTTTCCCCTTTCATAAATGCTACTTCGAGTTCTAGTTAGTCAAATGACGGATAGCATAAATGTTATGAGAATTCTAAAGAATGAGAGAACAAGGAAAAAATGAAGATTTATAAGATGGTTTCATTGGACAAGTAAAAAGGTTCGAGCGAGTTCATCTACTGTGGTGAAAAATGAAAATGTTATAGTAAGCAAATGCATGCTCGTAAATAGGATGAGTCAGCATGAAATCGTAAAATTTTTTGCATCTATTAATAATTCATCATCCAAACAAAATCACAATGTAAGATCCTTTTGGCCAATCTTGTGGGTGACACATACAATTTCATCACTTGTGTCACCTCATATGAGATTGAATATGTGTGCCAATTTCACCAGTAAGTTCAGACAGGTTTCACCGTACTCACAAAAACCGCCAAATTAGATTTATGGGCATATCTTCAGAGGAGATATCAAATTTCATCAGTAATTTAGTTCCTCCCATGAACTGTAAAATAAATAGAAGATACAATATCAAGTAATCAATAAAATATCTGACTTATACTTCATGGGAGCACATGAATATGTTTAGTTTTGATTGTCAATCCAGGACTGGGGGGGAAGGAGAGCAGGTGTTTACAAATATTACCTTATTGTAGAGATGAAGTGAACTCCCTTTCACTCATGACAAACGCTTGAATAAGACTCTGAGCTGCATGGGTCTGTTCAGGTGTCCCAGATATTATAATCACAGTCTCTGTGGCTCCAGGCTTTGGCTCAGTAATTGTAATCTTTGCCTCCGAAATCTGAAACAGAACTTGCCATATTAAAACTTTTCAAGTCATTGCCCAAAGGCTCATAATTGATAGAAATTGTTAATAGATGTGGTAAATAATCATTCAGAATTCAAATTATATGAAATAATGTGTGCATGTATGCCTTGTCCAGAAAGTTAAGAAGGTTCTGAAAAAGCCAAAAAGTAAATATCTTGCACATGCCCGTTGATATAAGACATAGCTAAGTGGGGTTGGGCACAATCTGGTTCAGGCCATAAACAGGGTTGAGTGTAAGCACATAAAAGAACCTTAACCTTAGGGCATAAATGGTTGACTCATACAAAATGAAGTGGCATAATTCATGTAACCCATTTAACTAGTCCAGCTTATCTGCTAACACAATATGCATAACCTGTTTAAAACCTACTGAAGTCACTAATCATAGTTTAAAAAATGAGTTCAAGAGGAAATAAAAGTAAATCGACTTGAAAAACCTAAGATTAGGTTTTGTGTAATCATACGAGATGTGATGGATGAATTACATATTGACATTATGCTAATTTAGTTTATTGAACATATTATTTGTGTCTTTCATACATCCACCATAGTAATATTAAAAATATCCATTACAACAAATTGATATTTGTGTTAAATTATGATAAATCTTTCACGACTTGTAAATTTAAACAGGGTGATAATCCTGATACAATTAATTAAACATGTCAGATTCAGACTGGCCATGTTTGTGTTATGCCCGCATGTTGAAATGGCCCATTTATGACATGACAACATAAAATGCTACCCTACTTGCACAGGTGGAGGAAGTAGAACATCTATCCTGGGAAACTAGAAACTAAAGACCAGATAAACATTGGTAGAGATATCAGCTGTCGATTGACTGGAGAGGAAAATATACGTAAGGAAGTTTAAGAGATCAATCAAGCATAAACTGGTCATGTCAGAATATTTTTACAAGATTTCCAGCAACTAGACAGCAAGAAGAATGACAAACCCAAGTCAAGACAGGCGGAAAAAAAAATGTTTGGAGTAAATAGAGATGCATTGCTCAATGCATGAACTTATGCAAGCCTTCCAAATGCGCACCCTCAATCAAATGAAAGTTGCAATGCTCTGAGGTCCCAAAATGTATATTATGATTTACCACTTCTAGCCCTCATCCCTCTCTCTCCCTCTCCCCCTCGCCCCCTCCTTTTCTTTTTCCCTCCCTCTTAAGTGAGTGTAATGTACATGCACGGACAAAGAAAGTACCTGGCGAATTTGTTTCAAACATGCGCCATCTTCTCCATATATTGCATGGACCATAGAACGGGGTACAGCAACTTCAACAGTAGTGCTTGTGATAATAGCTGGATGGCTTACGCTACAACCGAATAAATACAAGAACATGAGAAAAGAATCCATGCTGATATCATAGATGAAACGATGTGAAATCAAATTTTGCACCATAATAAAATGCATACCCTCCAAAACCTGGCATTCTTCTTTGCAGAGGTCCTCCAAAGTCTGGCAAGCCCATTGGAGCACCACCTTCAATAAATCCCTGCAAACCAGTTAAGGAAGGACAGAGCAAAATCACATCATTGTTGCACAATTCACTTTTTCAGCAAGTACTTGAACAGAAAATCTTATTTTTTCAAAAAACTGCAACTTTTAGTCACACCCATGAGAAACACAGCCAGTATATGCATTTCAGCCAGCAGACCTAAAACACCTGAGGAAAGCTCTCAAGGAAAGAATAATAGAAGATGGTTCCATACCTGAGGACCCCAAGGTTTTCTTTCAGACATATGTGGGAGCATGCCTGGTATATGAATATTGTGCATGAAAGGAGAATGATCATCATGGGGATGGAAACCAACATGTGGAGGTGGACCACCCATGCCATCAAAATTGTGAAATGCATGGAATGGAGGTGAGATTTCTCTTCTTCCCATATATGGAGGAAATGGTGGTGGCCCTTGATCCAAAAACTTAGGATTGGAGGGATGATCTATAGAAGGAAATACATCACGAAAGAAATGATTGCGCAACCTAGTGGTTATCTGTAGTAGTGCTTCTTGAACTACCTCATTATCCCCATTTATCTGTCCAAAAAGAAAAACACTTCTTTGATGACAACTGTCAAAATAGTAAATGAACCAAAACAATTAAAAAAAAAAACTATTATATCCATCTATAAAACATGAAAAAAATTTCTACACCTACAACAACATGATGTCAATGTTATGGCCAACCTAGAGGAATAAGTAGTTAGGGTATTGAAGATTCAAAGGGGTTAAAGCATATATGAAAGATAAAAGATTTAGTTTAGTCTTATGTTAATCTGTTATTTTAATCATGGGTGTTTTTAAATTAGTGGGTAATTATTTTGTGTCAGGAACTTTCCTAGTTTTGATAATTTCTTTTGGCCCTTTGTCTCTAAGTAGGAGATTATGGAGGAAGATGAGAAGTAATTTCCATCAAATTAAGTCTCTAACAAACAATTATTATCCTATTCTAATTAGTTTTTCAAGAGATCAAAAGGTTCTCTGTTTAATTGAGCCCTTACTATTTTAAATCTTTCCTTGTTTTGAATGTATCAATGTAGCTATGAACCTCCATAATAAATCCAATCTCTGGGACTATAATGTTTAGTGGATATCAGCACCTTGGTGCTTTGACATACCTCCTCTATGCTAACCATAATTAACACTAATTTGGAAGTAGGTATACATAATTAATAAGGACCATATTCGACACTTAGGCCAGGTATTTTTTTGGGCTTCTTACTCATTAACCCTTGTAAAAGTTACCATTAAATCATATAATAAAATCAACAATAGGTCAGCATGGTAGTTTGAAAATGCCATCCTCGACAAGTTAAAAGAAACACACGAACGCACCTGAATCACTTCTTCATTTTCTGAAGCACATTTTGGAACTTGATCTTTCCCCAGAATACGAATATATGCCCCAGTTGATTTCCTCATTTCTGCCATGATGGCGCCACCCTTACCAAGAAGACAACCAATTTGATTCGAGGAGACAAGAAGCCTTGCAATCACAGTCTTCTCCTTACCATCAGGTAAAGGTAAAGCCCTAGCAATCCTGGTTTGGACACGAAGAACTGCATCTTGTGCAGCTGATATCCTCTCATCTGGGTGCTGCAATAGTAGATTTGCAGTCAGAATTATATATACATTGATATATGTGAATGAGCATGAGCATGTGAAAAAATTAAGACTTATCCCATGCAAGCAGCATTGCAGAGGCAAACCATACCGCTGAACCAGATATGAGAATAATGCGGTCCTCAGAATCAGTAACACCTTCCAAAACTTTGATTTCACAGCCTGTTTCTTGTTGAAGGGCCTTTATTATACTTCCTCCTTTTCCAATGACACCTCCTACCTTCTCATCAAGACACAGTAAGCGGAAGGTTATTATATCTGGAACAGGCTTCATTCGACTGGGGATACCACTTTCATGAAAATCTCGAGGTCCAGCACCATAACTTGTTCCCCGACGATTAAAAGAATGGTATGGTGGTGGGAATGCCTCTGGCCTAGAAGGAGGATGGCCAAATGAATGAGATGAAGGCCCTGTAGAATTGACAGCGAGAGAGTCATGATCCTTGGGCGGATTCTCTAAAAGTTGTTGAGCAACTAATTGAAGAGCTTTTCTAACTGCATCAATCTCTCCTGTGATCTGTACCATAATTATGGTACAAAATAGCAAAATGAGAACTTATGAAATACACCAAAAATATGCACCATAGAAAAATTGAGAAATGGGATCATTTCATTCACCAGAGAGCAATCATGACCATTGTAGTTAAGACTGCACTTTTAATGTTGTAGCACCTACATAATATGAGGAAGTACTGGAACATAGTGATGTTATATATCAATCCACTGACGTTTGCGGTAGCCAACCCAAGTGAATAATACAAATCTACCAGGTAACTGCCAAATTATAGATATTGTATACATGCAAAATATGACCACTGCTCAAAGTTTTCCCCTCCATTGAATCTGGAGGGTCTCCTTACCCCCGCACATGCAAACCCAGCCAACCCACCCCCCAACACACACAACAATGGAAATTAAAAAAAAAAAATCCAATCTCCTCCAAATGTGGTGCTTCTTATCTATAGAAGATATTGAACGTGATTTATCTGAACTAATAAAAAACTTTTAGCAAATTAGAAAATAGGTCGCACAATTGTAGATGCAATACAGGAAGAACAGATATAACCATAGTTTCATCTGACTACTGATTCTTTATCTTGAGAGAACTTATTGTCCAGCAGTGCCACAATGGCGAGGGAATATGTAAATAAGACAAAAAAAAAATTCATACATGAGAGCCAAACACACAAATGCTTAAACATTTAAGCACATGTGCACAGTAACATTAGGATACAGATCTTTCAGATAATCTATGCAACAAATATATCTTTAAGCTGAAGTAACAAAAAAGTTAAGACAAGAAGAAAAACCAGAACAATCAGACTTTGAGCATGGGAGACAAGATGCAGGCACCAAACTTCTAGTCTTCAACACTAACCCAGAAAATTGCAATTCATGGTAAGTAATGTGAAATTGAGAAAAGCGTGTTGCCTTTTCAAAAACTAATACTAGCAGGAAAAGCACAGTTGAACAGTTCTAACAGACAAGTGCCCATCACATTCCAACTCCTAATGGAACCATAATAACAAGCTACACATATGCCACTCGCCTTGTACAGTTTTTACACTAACTCCAATCCACATTTCCATTCTCATTCCATTTACTAAAGAATTGCAAATCCTTAATATACATAGTGACTGAAAAGTTTGCGGAAGTTCCACTACCAATAAAGATGCAGCAGATAAAATGAATTACCTGAACTAGCTCATCAGAAGGAGAAGAACATGCAGGAAGTTTATCCCTAGGAAGAATACGAATCTGTGCCCCACTTTCTGCTGACATTTGCTTGATCACACTACCACCCTTTCCCAAAAGGCAGCCAACTTGAATGGAAAGCACAAGCAACCGCAAAATGAACATTGAAGGCTTGTTATTTTCTTCATCTCCTCCATCTGTCTCAGGTTCCGCTTCAACTATTCTTTCAAAAACGAGTACCAAAGCTTTCTGCAGGGATGACGTTTCCTTTGCAGACTTTGATGAGTCAACTGGAGGAATAGTTTCAATAGTTTCATCATTGTCACCATCTTTTTTGTCATCAACAGCTTCAGCCACATTAGCCTCTTTATCACCATCCTCTCTATTCTGTTCAGTATTGACTTCAATCTCCTTATCAGAACCCATGATAACCACTACTCTCTCATCACATCCGGGGACAGTTTCCTCAACTCTGACCTTTGCACCAGTTTCTTGACGGATTTGTGATATGATGGAACCACCTTTCCCAATAATACTGCCAGTTTTGGAAGCAGGACAGAGGATTCGAAAAACTAAACCCGCAGGAGATGATTTCAAAGATTGGATAGGGGAATTAACACCTGCCGTCTTTTGCCACTTTCCTTTTCCATTTGTCTCTGTTGGGTTCCGATCATGCGGCCTCTTAGCAGGTGTCAATGCAGTAGCCATTACCACAGATTATACAGCAAACCTGTTTCACTGTAACTTGCACATCATTAACAAAACAATAAACCCAAAATAGAGTAACACCAAAGGATAAAAAAGAATCACCATCAAGAATCAAGAAGTATAAGAATGCCTAACGTCTTGAAGCCTAAAGGAAACCAAACGAGATTTTGACCATTCCAATTTGTAAAATTAATAGACATTACAAGGATGCTTTACTAAAACATTTGAACTATGAATTTGGTATGTTTTCACACATAGAGTGACGTCATGACTAATACAATAATAAGTTAATAACTCTAAATCTATGGCTACTCCAAAATGTTTGAACTTGTGAAAGAAAGAAAAAATCCTGTTCCTCTCTAGTGCCCTAAAAATGACCCAAATGACAATGTTTAGTTAAATATCATCCCCTGTGCCCTAAAAATGACAAAGAGGACTCTTTATCAACAATGCTAAATAACACAGCAACGAAAGCAGCAAACTTTAATCGTGAAGAGGAAAAAGAAAAATCCTTAGAAGGAAAATAGAGTAATGAAGAACAAAAAATGCTCTATAAGGAGATTGCTTTAGATAGTAAGTTTAATGTAACTGAAAACAGTGAATGCTAATTTGTGTTTGTTTGCCGATAAAATATGGAAATGGCGACAGTGTAAAAGACAAAAATTTTGAGTAAAGCTGAATCTTAAAGCTCCAGTTTTTACAAGTTAAAGCTTCAATATACGAATAATTATCAATGATATAGAATGAAATTAATATTGATGAATTGCGAAATTTAGGGATACTTACAGTTACAGGCTGTTGTTAGGTTGAAGCAGCAAATGAATTCTCGCGTGCGTGTGATGTCTGCTAAAACTAGGTTTTTTGTTTTACATGTGTAAAAAGACTGCGACATGTCGTCAAAGAGGAAGGCTACTCTAAGGTTATGTTTCGATTAGCCGTATAAAAGACAATGAAATGAAAGAGTCTGACTTAAAAATGATTTTTATAGGAGAGATACTAAAGTGAAATGAACTGATTTTCAAGAGTTTATTATATACATTTAAATCCACTCTAATCCCTATATTGGAACACCTCTAATTTTAAATTATTTTTTTGATGAAAAATAATTAATACTATATTATTTAATTAAATTATAAATAACTAATTAAAATATAGAAAAATAAAATATCTAAAAGAATTAAAATAATTATTTATTTAAATTAAATTAAAAATAATTTAAATTAGATAATTTTTAAAAATTATTT
>CATIWR010520387.1:0-20183 GCA_949677035.1 Omphalea diandra | reverse complement strand
GTCCCAAATCATATGTCAAATGAATTACAGGAAGATGGACCAATAGGTCCCAAATCATATGTCAAATGAATTACAGGAAGATGGACCAATAGGTCCCAAATCATATGTTACATGAATCACATGAATATCCTGGGAGCAATGTTTGCCTTGCTTGATCACGACAAAAACAAAGCTATTGCATTTGCACTTGTACTTGCATAGTTAATTATTATACTTGCAATGTATCTTGATGATATTTGATTATGGATTATGCCATGAGAATTTGATTATTGTTTTTATTCACTGAGTCGCGACTCACCAAATAGCAAAAAAAATTTTCAAATACTGAAGAATAAGAATTGGACACTTTGGTGCTTTCAGTTTTACATTGAGACATATGGACCACAGGTCATCGGCTAAATCCAAACTCTCTCTCTCCTTGTGTCATATACATATATGTACATCAAATAAAAGTTTGATTGTATGTGTAGGATGGATAAAACCTTTATGCATATGTATTTTAGGCATGAATGATATGAGTTATGTAAATGAATATGGTTGTTACATTGATCATATCTAATGTTTCAATTAAGTGTTGTCTTGCAGAAATTAAGTAGATTTCCATTGGAAGTTGGAAGGATTGCATAATCTTCAAGAAGACAAAGTTCATCTAAATTTGCGGTCAGTGGTCTGTAATTCACGATCACGACATAATTCAAGGAAAGGGTGAAACTCAGCCAAAAGGATTCGTTGGCATCTTCATTATTGTGACTCATCTAAAGATGGGAGTACCAAAGTCATAGACAAATTTACAGTATGTGTCACCCCTCAGTCGCGACCGCGACTTTCAAAGAGATTGAAGAGGGAAGCCAATCCACAATCACAGCATGTCAAGTGTCTCAGGTATTCATTGAAGAACAAAATTCACGAGAGTAACATTTTGGGCAGCGACCGCGATTCGAAAAGAAGAATAATGTCTTTCAAACAGAAGGATTCACGTCTTCAGTCGCGCCCTGTACAAAGAAGAATTGCAATCATGACTTTTGTGGGTAGTTAGAACACAACAACTATATTTTCCTGATGGACTAATGAGAAACTGCCATGTGGACTAGTCATTAGACACAAATGGATTTTTTCGCCTCAATTTTTCGCTCCCATATGGAAATTTGGATTTCATGACCTCGATTGACTAGTAGTTGCATAATCTTCAAGAAGGCAAAGTTCATCTAAATTTGCGGCCAGTGGTCTATAATTCACGATCATGACATAATTCCAGGAAAGGGTGAAACTCAGCCAAAAGGATTCGCGGGCATCTTCATTATTGTGACTCATCTAAATATGGGAGTACCGAAGTCACAGAAAAATTTACGGTATGTGTCACCCCTCAGTCGCAACCGCGACTTTCAAAGAGATTGAAAAGGGAAGTCAGTCCACAATCACAACATGTCAAGTGTCTCAGGTATTCGTTGAAGAACAAAATTCACGAGAGTAACATTTTGGGCAGCGACCGCGATTCAAAAAGAAGAAGAATGTCTTTCAAACAGAAGGATTCACGTCTTCAGTCGCGCCCTGTACAAAGAAGAATTGCAATCATGACTTTTGTGGGTAGTTAGAACACAACAGCTATATTTTCCTGATGGACTAATGAGAAACTGCCATATGGACTAGCCATTAGACACAAATGGGTTTTTTCGCCTCAATTTTTCCCTCCCATATGGAAATTTGGATTTCACGACCTCGATTGACTAGTAGTGACTGCAACTCCAGCCTGACATGCAATTAATGCAACATCTGCCTGGCATGTCTTAAAGATTTGTTGAGCTTTAAACTCTAACATCTCTTTGGTTTGTATGAGGTATAAATACTCCACCAAACAGTGAGAAACAAGAAAAAGATAGAGAATTCATTACTTGCATTAAAGCTCTCAATCTTTTGCTACTTATTTTCTTCTCTTCTTTATGAGATTGTAAGTGTTGGTGCGAATATTAAACACCAAGTTTAAAGGATGTAGTGTAAGCCTGTGAAAACACTCAAGAGATGTTGTTGTGTGAGCCTTAAAAACACATAGTGTAAAGGTTATTTTGTGAGCCTTGAAAATACAAAATGTAAAGGTTGTTGTGTGAGCCTTGAAAACATAAAGTGTAAAAGTTAGGTGTGAGCTTAGAAACACCATTTGAGTTAGTGGAACACCTAATTGCAGAGAATTGGGGAGTGGACGTAGGGTTGATTATACCTGAACCACTATAAATCTTGTGTTTCATTTTTCACTCCTTCTTTACTCTCATCTAATTTTTTTTTATACATCAATTCAATCCCCTCTTCTTGGTGCCTAGGGCCAACATTGTTGGAGTTCACTGTTAGTGATAGTTAGAGAAAAGGTCAAAATCATGTTGTAGATCTTTTCTGTCAGAAGTCTGTAGAAATTGACGACGCCATTATTTGAGCTATCATTTGTCTAAAATTAATAAAAAATTGAGCCTTGATAGAAATTTTGATTGGTTATTCCTCTACCATTCGACCTCTTTTTAAGATGAATCAGATGTCAAAAGAAAGTTTGTAAAAATAGCTTTTAAAAACTTGAATCACCCAAAATAGAGTTTTGATAGAAAAATTATGATCATTTGAAGTTTTACGATATAGTTTGGCCCAATCCAAAAATATCTTTTAGGCAGTCTAGCAGGCAGGTGCCACTATGCTGGTCACGAGCTAGCCTCTATCACTTTCTCTTTGTTTCCTCTCTTGTACAAAATTGTGCAGTGTAGATTTCTCTGCCTTGCACTTTCTTTTTTTCCCATTCTTTCATTTGTTTCAAATTTTTGTTTGGCCTAGCTGGCCAAATTGACTTTCATTTGGTCTTTCTTTTTTTTTTGGTTTTTTTTTTTCAAAATAATAATAATAATAATAATAACAATAAAAATAATACAATAATCAACATTCTCATAATTAAAATTTATATCTCACAAAATATTTAATTTTTAAAATTAAATTCTTCATCCATAATTAAATTAATTTTTATAAAATACATAAATTAATTTAAATTAAACCTCTTAAACATAAATATAGTATCTTCACTTAAATAAATTAACATTAAATTTACTTAAATCAAATAATAAACCATCCATAATTAATTGCTTCTCATTACATAAAATATATCTTATAAATAATTTGATTTCTCAAACTAATAAAAAATTTTCTTACATAAATAACTTAATTTGTCATCATTAAATACTTTAAATTAAGTCAATTCATATAATATTCTCAATTAAATCAATAAGTTAAATAAACTTAAATATATTTATATCCTCAACATCATTTAGTTAAATTTCTTAAACATTTACTTAACATAATAAGTTCACATAATATAATTAACATTAAAATTACTTAAATCATAATTCATATTAAATTAAATAAATTTTCATAATTCCTTAAATCTTAATAAAATTCATACTTAAATAATTAATCTCATATCTTTAATGCTTAAATCATTAAATATATTTTCTTTTTATAAACTCATTTAAAAAATATTAAATATCTTCATATACTCATTTAAATTTAATTTCTTAAATATAAAATATTCATTAAACATAACTCTTTAAACATAATTTATAATAAATAACATAGCCTTAATTAAAATAATAATCTCATTAACATAAAATTATTTCTCTTTAAAATACTAACATATATATTAAGTAATCTCTTTAAATATATTAAAATATATATAATCATCATTAAATCATAAAATTCATAATCATATACATAAAAATTAGGGAAAATATATGTAAAATAGCTTTGATTATTGGAATTTCTTAAAATTGGGTTTTGAATCTTACAAAATGCTCTCTTAGTTTGTTCTCAAATTTTCTTACTACTACTACATATGTCTTAACATCCCTCTCTTAACCTATCCTTATCATTCTTGGGTCATAAATGATCCAAGTCAATTTATTCTACTCCTAAGGATCACTAGCGTAAGGATGGAGTCAAAATCATTTAAAATTATTGTGTCCAATTGTAAATCATTTAAAACTCTTATATGCAATCATAAAATCATTTAAAACACTTATGAACTTTAAATCTTATTTTAAACATTAGGATAACTTATCATAATTATGGGAGGCCATTATACAATCATGATAAAAAAAAAAAAAAAAAATTCTCGTAGCCGCTTTAAAAGCAATCTTTCCTTTCTCTACTACACCTCTAGGACAAACATAAGTCAAGGCTCAATCTACAAGTCTATCTCTTGGCTCTAATATTTTCTTTCCATGCTTATCATATCATGCTTAATCATCCTTATGTTTTTCCATTCTCTTTCACTATTCCTTTCTCCATTTCATAAATCATAATTTCTTAAAATGCTATCGACTTTTTAACAGAGTCTCCTCTATATTTAAACTAATCCTCCTGTCAAAACAACATATATAATGTAATCACAGCCCTGAGAGCATCAATCCTTAACATAATCAATTGCACATCCAGGGCATACATATTGATCATATCAATTATCTCCACCATATTCTTCGTTCCATATATCATAACATCATTTATCAGTCATCAATCTATTCATTTAAACTCTAGTCTCATTATATAAACCTAAACATACATATCAGTCAAACACACATGTTATAATGTAAGATTATCTTAAAATGTTTCAATGTTAAGTACACCAAAACACAAATGTACTTGAATTTCATGAATTAAAGCATAATCATTCTCATTAGCACTACATACTTAGTATGTAAAGCTCCATATCATTAACAACAATAGCATATCAATGCTAAATGTAGAATTCTAATGTAAGAAAAACTAACAAGATGAGAAAGAATCTTGTATCTCTACTAGTAATAATTAAATGCCCTTATGTATTTCTCATCATTTCTATAATTTCTCATCTCTATCTATCTATTTCAAAACTCAAAGGTCTGACCAAACAAACCTTTGCTCTGATATTAGTCTATCACAATCCGGATTTCATACCATGTTAGGGCTAGGGGATGGGAAGGCTTAAAGCCTCCAAAACTTGTAGTAAGCCGAAGCCTATTTTAACTTATGGAAAGGCTCATTATGGCTTTCATTGTGTTACTCTTATATTAAAATCTTAAACTTGCATTAACATTCCTATAAATTCTAAGTAATAAACTAATGGAAGTTAATCTCAATATATTTCTTAAGACATGATATTTCTTTCTTTTCTTTTTTCTTACTTTTCTTTTCTTCTATTTCATGACATAAATCATACATATAAAATAAACTCCCATAAACAATCCTTAGAATTAAGGTATTCATTATTAAACCCATATCATTCTAATTTCATTACATTTCATAATTAGTAACATTTATGATGCAAACATTCAAGGCAAGTCCAACCACTTCAATTTCAAGGCCTAATTATTAGAGGAAGGCTAAAGAAGCTTAAAATGCAAGTGGAGCTTTTATGCAAGGAAGGGTTATGTTAGGAAGGGTTATGCTTTGATTGGCCTAAAAAGATCAAGAATTTTATGAAGCCCAACTATAAAAGGATGAGAGTTTGGACTCTTCAAAAGGAGTGTTTAACTTGATCCAATGGAGTTCAACATTTAAAGATGTCTAAGGCCCATTAGCATTCGACCAAAGCATGGATTTAAAGCCAAACACATGTGGATTAAAACATAAAGACCACAAGTTGAATGATTCTTTCAAGATTTGCTTAGTTGGTCTTATCTTCCTATTATCTTAAGGATTTTTCTTCTATTTGTCGAATACCTATCCAACTTAGTTAGGATTCTTTAATTAGTTGTTTTATCTTGTAGGGAACTTAATTAAGGTATTTTTGTATTAGAAACTAGCTTGGCTAAATCTTGATGGTTGATAGGATTAATTCTTTGAGTTTTTATGTGTAAGTGAGATTAGTTATCTAAATATGATTGGGATGTTATGAATTCAGCTAAGGCATGTAAAGTTGAATTAGAGAAAGCTTTCTAGGGTTTTTATTTAAAAATTGTAAGGGTAAACCCCTCTTTTCGCTCATTAATAAAATTAGACATTGTTTTTACTTAATTGCTTATGAGAGTTTTCTCTTCTTGAGTTCTTAAAAGGATTTAGTGAGATTATTAATTGAGCTTAATAATTTCATAAACTTATTTAATCTAGGTCTTAAATTATATAGTTAAATTAGGGTTGGGATATAGTTAATTTAGGGTTAGGATAAACACAACTTGAATCTTTATAATTTAGATTGCTAGAAATAAGTTTTCTATGAATCTAGTTGGGATTTAAGGATTGTTCTTATTCTTGATCTTTAAATAAAACTTGGAACTTATGTTGAAGCATATGGGTCTAGGAATTAATCACACTCACTCATATCATTTAGTATCAAAGCCACGGTTAATTCAAGATCAAAGGCATCATTCTTTCTTATTCTTCTACTTCTTTAATTTGAGTTTCTTTGGTTTCTTGCATTCTAATTTATTTTTTTATTTGTTTCATCATCAAAATAGTTGTCTCATCATAATTCTAGAACTGCATCATCTAATTTCATCAAATTTGCATGTGTTTGCAAAATTTCCTTAAATCAAGGAAAGATTGTGATTAGAGTATTACAAGAGCCAATTCAGTTCCACTCAATCTCTTGTATTCCAATATATTTTCTTTCACTTTTAATCATTAAATTAGGTTGTTTCATTACCCCATACTGAATTTGAGCTTCCAACTCCATTGAAATCACATACTATTACAAAATTTCCTTAAATTAAGGAACTTTGCAAAATCTTTGATTTAGTGTTTTTCTTCCAATCAAAGTCTATTTTCTTCATTGATTAATCATTCCTATGTCCTTAATTATAGATTTGAAGTGTTTGACTCAAGAAATTCTTTAAAATTGAGAAGTTTGTCAAATTTTCCTTAAGTTAAGGAAACTTGATTTCTAGCTTATTTCCTGCAATTTTTTCACCTTTTTCATTCCAATTTGTTTCTTCTTATTGCTAATCATGTCATTGGTGTTTCTTGGTGTCTAGGTCTTAACCTTATCATAAAATTCAAGAAAGAGCAAAATTACAAAAATACCCTTAGATCTTATCCATTCGGCTTCCTTGTGTTCCAAGCTTGTTTTATTTGTTCTTTGTAATTTTTGCAATATAAATTCTATTTTAGCTTCCAAAAGCCAAAAAAAAGTAAAAAAGTAAAAAAAAAATGTCAAAAGAAAAGAAAAGAAAGAAAAAACCTAAAAATTGCATAAGTGTTGTTTTTGGAGCCAATTTGAAAGCACGCCTTCCATTTGGCCTAAGCTTGATTCTTTACCATATTTTTAAGTTCAAAACACCAATTTGCAACTTTAAAATTCCTTTTGATTCGTAAATTGCAATTAGGCCTTTAATTCTTAAATTGCAACCAATAGTGTTATTTTCAATTCTTTATTTTCCAAGTCTTTTAAGATTATATTTTACTTGTTTGTGTTTAGTTTATGCTCAATTTGACAAAAAGTAGCATTAGTCCTCAAAGAACTTAAAGAAAAGAAATTTGAGAGGTAAAAGGCAAGAATGGTGAGCCTAAAAGAGTGAAAAAGCTTGTTTTAAGTTAAATATGAGCGTGAGTGTCATCTATTGAGTGTAAACACATAAGAGAGTGCTTTGTGAGGAATTCTTTTATTTTTTGCCAACCATGGTAGATCCTAAAGAAGATCTAGAGTAAAAGTTATTCATGAATGCTATGCAAGATTCAATTGCCCTTATGTAAAAAGAGTTGAAATAAGTAAGAGAGCAATTTGGGAGCATGCAAATCACCTTCAATTCTAATGCAATCTATCCCAATTCAAGGTTGCCAAGGCATGGGAGACCAATACATGAGAAGGATGAAAGAGAATCCATTAATGATAATTCCCAAAGTTCTAGTAAGTAAGATGGCAATCTTAGTGGCATTAAGATGAAGATTCATACTTTTTATAGCAAGAGTGATCTCGAGGCATATTTAGCATGGGAGTGGAAGTTGTTCATGAAAGCTATGCAAGATTGAATGGCCTTTATGCAAAAAAAGTTAAAAGAAGTAAGAGTGCAATTTGAGAGCATGCAAATCACCTCCAATTCCAACGCAACCCATCCCAATTCAAGGTTGCCAAGGCATGGGAGACCAATACATGATGAAGAGGAAGGTGAATCCATTGATGATAGTTCCTAAAGATCAAGCAAGCATGATGGCAATCCTAATGGCATTAAGATGAAAATTGCTATTTTCAATGGTAAGAGTGATCTTTAGGCATATTTAGCATGAGAAAAGAAATTAAAATTTATTTTTTTATTATCATGATTATAATGAAGAAAAGAAAGTTAAGCTTGTAGCAGCTGAATTTGTAGATTATGCTCTTGTATGGTGGGATCAAATTATGTATTGTAGGAAAAAATATGGGGATGATCCTATTTTTACTTGGGTTGAGATGAAAAAGGCCATGAGAAAAAGATTTATACCTTAGCCATTTTTATAAGGATTTGCACAATAAATTGCAAAAGCTTGTATAAGGGAATAGAAGCATGTGAGAATATTATTAAGAGCTAGAAATTACCATGCTAGGGCTAAAATATTGGAGACTCTAGAATAATTACAAGATTTATTTATTGGCTCAACAAAGATATTGCAAATTAAGTAGAGATGTACCCCTACAATGATTTGGAGGATTTGAACCACAATGCCCTCAAGATGGAGAAATAATTAAGGGGTAAGCCTGCTAAGCCCAATTTCATTTCTTCTTTTGGTACTAACAAGTTTAAAAGTGGTGATAAGCCTATTCTTAGGCCCAAGGCCAAATTACCAAAAAGGGAATGAGGGAAGCTTAATTTCCCTATCAAGTCAAACCAAGTAATTTAAATAAAACTATCTCAATTATGTGTTTTAAGTGCCAAGATAGAGGACACATGTCACATGATTGTCCTAACAAAAGAATAATAGTGATTAGGGATGGTTAGATCACAAATGATGAGGAAGATGATTGTGAAGAAACCGGCCCCGAAATGCCTCCATTCGAAAATGCTAATGATGTTAATGGGGAAGAGCCCAATGTGGTAATAAGTAAAGATATTTTTGTGATTAGAAATAATTTAAATGCCCAAATTAAGGATGATCAAAAGCAAAGGGAAAACATTTTTCATGCTAGATGCAGAATAAATGGCAACTTACATCTTGTTATAATTGATGGTGGTAAGTTGCATTAATGCGACTAATACTTACCTTGTTGAAAAGATGAAATTTCCAACTTTAAAAATGCCCTAAATCATATCACTTGCAATGGTTAAATGAGTATGGCAAGATCAAAGAAACCAAGTGAGAATTGCATTTTTAATGGGCAAGTATAAAGATGAGGTTTTGTGTGATGTTATTCTGATATAAGCTCGTCACATGCTTTTGGGGTGTCCATGGCAATATGATAGGAGGGCAAAACATGATGGGTTTTCCAATGTACATGAGTTTGATTTTAGGAGAAAACATATTTTATTATCTTTTTATTCCCTTCACAAATTTATAAAGATAAAAAAATTTTAAGAGAGAAAGAGAACATGCATAAATAAGGAAAAGAATTAGCATGACAAAAGGAGAGTTGTGAGGAAACCCAAGAGAGGCATGAGATTAGAGTGGAAAAATGAGAGCTAAGAGGGGATGCATAAAAGAAAGAGAGGGGCATGCAAAAGGAAAGGATATGAAAAAGAGTATTTATGTAAAAGAAAGGGATGTGAGGAAAGTTTTGCTAGCCAAAACACCCATGGCTATGCTTTTGTATAAGAATTGCATTTATCTTATTTTTCTTTTAATAGTGATCTAACCAAATTTTGTTCTAGTGGTTTTATTTCTTTGTTACATGATTTTCTAGATTTGTTTTCCAAAGAGGTGTCTAAAGGATTACCACCCATAAAAAGTATTAAGAATCAAATTGACTTTATTTTAGGCTATTAAATTCCAAATAGACCAACCTATAGAAGCATTCTTGAAAAGACAAATGAACTTCTAAGGAAAGTTGAAGATCTTATGGAGAAAAGGTTAATAAGGGAAACCATGAGTCCATGTGTTGTACCAGTTTTACTTGTAACTAAATAGAATGATTCTTAGTATATGTGTGTTGATTGTAGGGAAATTAATAAAATATATGTGTTGATTATAAGGTAATTAATAAAATATATGTGTTGATTGTAGGGCAATTAATAAAATAACTATTAAATATAAGCATTCAATTCCTAGGTTAGATGACATGTTGGATGAATTGCATAGTGCATGCACATTTTTAAAAATAGATTTAAAAAACGGTTATCATCAAATTAGAATATGAGAGGGGGATGAATGTAAAACAACCTTTAAAACTAAATATGGATTATGTGAACGGTTAGTTATGCCCTTTGGGTTAACTAATTCCCCTAACACTTTCATGAGATTGATAAGCCATATTTGTGTGCATACTTAGGCAAATTTGTAGTTATTTATTTTAGTGAAATTCTTGTTTATTCTAAGTCTTTATAAGATCATATAAAGTATGTTAAGATAGTTTTTGATGTTTTATGCAAAGAAAAATTTTATATTAACTTTAAAAAGTGTTCTTTTTGTATGTCTAAGCTCTTTTTGTACTTATAAGTTTGTTTTTCTAGGTTTTGTTATTAGCAAAGATGGAATTAAGATTGATGAAGAAAAGGTAAGTGCCATCCAATCATGGTTGATTTGAGGTAAGATATTTTCATAGTTTGACAAATTTTTATAGGAGATTTATAAAGGATTTTAGCATAATTGTAACTCCCTTAACTAAAATTGTAAAGAAAAGTGTTAGTTTTCAATGGGGCAGGCACAATAAAAGGCTTTTGATTTGTTAAAATTTAAATAAACTAATGCACCTTTATTTGCTTTTCCTAACTTTTCTAATATTTTTGAAATTGAATGTGATACTTTAGATTTGGGCATTATAGCTATTTTAATGCAAAAAGGAAGGCCTATTGGTTACTTTAGTGAAAAACTAATGAGCTTACATTGAAATACCTAATCTTTGATAAGGAGATATATCCATTGGTTAGGGCTTTGCAAAGATGAGAATACTATCTTTGGCTTAAAGAGTGTAATCCATACGAATCATGAGTCTTTAAAGTACCTTAAAAGGCAATAAAAGTTAAATAAAAGGCAAGCTAAATGGAGTGAATTTATTAAGTTTTTTTTCCATATGTAATAAGATACAAACAAGGACAGGATAATGTACAGTTGATGCACCATCTCAAAGGTATACTCTTCTTTCTCTTTTGGATTCTAAATTATTAGGTTTTGAGTATATTAAAGACTTGTGCAATGATGATGTTGATTTTGGCTTATATTATAAAAATTATGAAATAGTTGCTTTTGAGAAGTATTTTAGGCATAATGGATTTTTATTTGAAGATAACAAACTTTATGTGCCTAAATCTTCATTGCATGAGCTATTAGTTAAGCAAGCCTATGAGAGTGGACTTATGAGGCACTTAGTATGCAAAAGACCTTAGATGTATTGCATGAACACATTTATTGGCCTAAAATGCAAATTGATGTGTAAAAATTTTATGATATATATGTTGCATGTAAACAAGCTAAGTCTAAATCAAAACCACATGGTTTGCATATGTTTTTTATCTATTCCTAGTATGCCTTGGATTAATATATCTATGGATTTTCTTTTAGGGTTACCTAGGTTTAAATGAGGCAAAGATAGTATATTTGTGGTTGTTGATCATTTTTCTAAATTGGCTCACTTTAGTACATGTCATAAAACTGATGACGCCATCAATATTGCTAACTTTTTTTAAAAGAAATTATAAGATTGCATGGTATGTCTAGAATTATTGTTGGTGATAGGGATACTAAATTTTTGAGTTTCTTTTGGAAAACATTGTAGGATAAATTAGATACTAAATTATTATTTTCTATTCTTGTCACCTACGAACTAATGGTCAAACTGAAGTTATGAATAGGACTAGGGCAACTTTTAAGAGTTTTAGTTAAAAAAAACTTGAAGTCTTGGGAGGAATGTTTGTCGCATATAGAGTTTGTATATAATACAAGTTTGCATACATCCACCCATTATTGCCCTTTTAAGATTATTTATGGGTTTGTGTCATTAACTCCTTTAGATCTATCTCCTATCCCATCTAATTTATGTGTGGACATGGATGGTAAAAAGAAAGTTGAATTCAATAAGCAATTACATGAAAAGGTTGCATTTGAACATAGAAAAGAGGAATGAATAAGTAGCTAAAAGCATAAATCGGAAAGAGTCAGAGTATTATTTGAACCAAAAGATTCGGTTTGGGTACACTTTAGGAAAGAAAGGTTTCTTAATCTTAGGAAAAGTAAGCTAGACCCTAAGGGAGATGGACCTTTTCAAGTTTTAGAGAAGGTTACTAATAATGCTTATAAGTTAAACTTGCCTAGTGATTATAATGTTAGTATAACTTTTAATGTTGCTAATTTATCTCCTTTTGATTTTGAAGAAGGTGTTGATTCAAGGACAAATCCTCTTAATGAAGAAGAGCATACTGTAAGCATTCAAGACAAATCCAAAGATTATTTCAACTTTAAGGCCTAATTACTAAATGAAGGCTAAAGAAATTCAAGGATGCACCTAAGCTTTTATGCAAGGAAAGGTTGCACTTAGATTGGCCTAAGAAGATCAAGAATTACATGAAGCCTAACTATAAAAGGATGGGAGTTGGAACTCTTCAATAGGAGTACTTAACTTGATCCAATGTAGCCTAACACATTGAGATGTCTAAGGCCCATTAGCATTCGGCCAAAGCGTAGAGTTAAAGCCCAAAACATGTGAACAAGAAGATAAAGCCCACAAGTCAAAATTTTCTTCCAAGATTTGTTTAATTAGCCTTATCTTCCTATTGTCTTAAAGATTCTTCTTCTATTGGCCAAATACCTATTCAACTTTGTTAGGATTCTTTAGTTAGTTATTTTACCTTGTAAGAAACTTAATTAAGGTATTTTTGTACTAGAAGCTAGCTTGGCTAAATCTTGCTGACCAATAGGATTAATTCTTTTAGTTTTTATGTGTAAGTGAGATTAGTTATTCAAATAGGATTAGGATGTTGTGAATTGGCTAAGGCATGTAAAGTCAAATTAAAGAGAGCTTTCTAAGGTTTTTCTTAAATAATTGTAAGGGTATTTAAAGCCCTCTTTTTGGCCATTAATAAAATTAGACATTATTTTTTGCTTAATTGTTTGTGAGATTTTTCTCCTATTGAGTTCTTGAAACGACTTGGTGAGATTGTTGAGTGCGCTTAATAATTTCACAAATTTATTTAATCTAAGTCTTAAATTACATAGTTAATTTAGAATTGGGATTAACACAACTTGAATCTTTATATTTTAGGTTGCTAAAAATAAGTTTTTATAGAGATTTAGTTGAAATTTAAGGATTGTTCTTATTTTTTATCTTTAAATAAAGCTTGGGACTTATGTTGAAGCATACGGGTAAGAATCTAATCACCCTTATTTGTATCAATTTAGCTCTCACATATATAATATAATTAATAATTACATAACATATTTAAGGACATTATAAAGATAACTAACAATATACAATACATAATATCATATATAATATAATTAATAATTACATAACATACTTAAGGACATTACAAAGATAACTAAGAATATACAATACATAATATCATTTTGCTTAGTAACATTTATGCATAAATAACTTAAGTAACTATGAGAAATTAGTGTAGTGCCTTAACATATGTGATATATAACATAAAACTTTATCTTTATCCCTTAACCTCAAACACATATCCATAGCATCAATCCAATGCTTAACTTGCAAAACAATTTGCATTCATGAAGGGGTGAGTTTGTTGTGGTAAACTCAGTGAGAGATTTTATATGTTCATTATGCATGCTCACATGCCTTAACATAAAATGCATTTATATCTATATAACATAACATCTACATGCATTAGTCACATAATATAACATTACACATATAGTCAAGTCCATGAAAATCTTTACTTGGTTTACTTATCTTTCTTGCACAAAAGAGTTGTCTCACTGGTCGTGCACTCACAAAAGAGTTGTCTTACTAGTTGTTACTTTGCTTATTTTTTTACATGGAAGAGTTTCCTCACCAGTCATGTCATGCATGCATAACATTCATTCACTTCATATAGTTTATAATCCTTACATAACTAGTTATGACTGCTTGGATTCTCACTTCTTCTCTAAATTAACATAACAACTAATTTCATGTCATTTTGTTTCATTCATAAAATGCATATGACTTTATATTAACATAATATAACCTATATATAAAACTATGATGTATGTAGGCACTAGATATAAAAAAAAAAACTATAATAAGATCCCTTACCTAATATCACTAATCTTTAATTATGTCTCTGCGTTTATCCTTAATTTTTAACATTACACATACCCTATGAGTTCTATACCTTAGGCCAATTCTTGTAATGGATATTTTCTTAATAATGTCATTGTTGCATTTTTATTAAATATCTCTTTTAGATTTTATTTATGGCTCAATTATAAATTCCATGGATAGTTGATTCTACTTAATGTCATCAAGTATGTGAATTGATAGTAAAACCTTTAGGTGTAAAGAATTTTATTCTAAACTGTCTCTAGTTGGTCATTATTGTTGCTATAATAATGAATAAAAACTAATATATATTTTGATTGATGATTATGTTTCACTAGTTACAGATATGTGATATTAAATCAAACATATAGATGCATGTTTAGGAGAACATTATATTGGACTGACCCACTATGAGAATACTACACGAATTAATAATCACAAGTAATTCTCATGCAATAATATTAACTTAATTAACTGACTTGAAAATCACCATAAATTCCAATATGATGAACTTCGTGTTTTGATACGGTCCAACATTATCTCTAATTGGATGATTATGTAGACTGATATTGGAGATGAAGTAAATCATATAGAGGAATATAAGTGATTGAGAATGAATTTGTCCCTCATGTATTTATAAGAAATATATCTTTAGGTCCCTTGACAAATTAGAATGAACAGAGGAATATGAGTGATTGAGAATGAATTTGTCCCTTGTGTATTTATAAGAAATATACCTTTAAATCCCTCGATAAATTAGATTGAAGGGATTGCATGACCATGTGAAGATGAATTGATAAAGGTTATTAATGTCATTTTACATCAGTATAGTTAGAGATCAAGAAAGAATTAAATTATATAAGGATGACATGATCCATATCTTATGTTCAATTAAAATATAAAGTGACAAAAAGATTATAATATTATATATAAATTAGGTTAGGTCGGATCATCAATCTTCACAAATTTGAGTAGTGATAATGTCTTGCTAGAGGCCACTTATGACTTGTAAGCCATAAATAGGTTTTGAGTCACTGCCAACATTATGTGAACCAACAAGGTCGCACACTTAAAATAGGCCCAAAATGAAATGATATTTTCCTCTCTCTCTCTCTCTCTCTCTCTCTCTTTATATATATATATATATATAAAGACAATTAAAGATATTATCTTGATACTTAGGTATCCTTTTCATTTTAAAAGTTAAAACAAAATATAATATTATCTTATCTATATCTTTTAAGATATAAAGTTGGTATAAGTATCTTAATAATTAAGATATATATGTACATTTAGGGTTTTCTAAAAAATAGAGAACACCATGTTACCTTTTCAGAAAATGTTTTAAAGAGAAAGAAAAAAAAACTCTAATGCACGCACACTACCTGTTTTGGAGATAGTTCATTTGTGTGGATACATATAGAAGACGTTCACTCTTTGGTAGTGTCTAGATTCAACTCCAAGCTCAAGGTAAGGTGTTACCAATGTAAACCCCTTCTTTGTCTTCCAACAATTGCAAAATCGTTGTTCAAATTGGTAGGTTTTACATCTTTTCTTATCAGTTTAATCAAATCGCATGGATCTTTGGTGGGTTTCACATGCAAAAATTTTTATTTAGTTGTTGTATTCATTCTACAAACCCCAACACACCAAATATATAAAAAAAGTTGTATTAGTATAATAATAAGAATTATTATTATTATAATTATAATATAGAGAGTTATCTAAACTCATCTATAGAACATATTTTGTATATAAAATAAACTATTATTAGCCAGAAAAAAGCCCCTAAGAACACTATGTCCAAACTTTTCATAAACTTGTTATTTAGTGCACAAACTATATTCACATATATAATTTATATCATTTGAGTCCATATTTTGTATAAGATCTCATAATTTATTATTTAACAACATGCATAATTATCATTAATTCATATTAAAATCTTAATCCTTTAAGTCGTCAAACTTCTAAAACTTATTAATTTAGTCCATTTACTAAATATACATATTCAATTGACATAATTACTTCCTATTTCATTATAATAATTTAAATTATTTTTTATGTTCATAATCATTAATAATTCTCCATTAATTGGGTTCAAATTTTTGATTCCATAAATATCCTCAAATTTACATATTCTTCTAATTTAGTCCAAAGATATAATTAACCTTAAAATAATTAGCTCGAATTCTATATCTATATAATCCATTCTCTAGTAATGAATATTATATAAATCTCAATTTTACATTTTAGGATCTAATATATAATTATCAATAGATTAATAAAATTTGGTAAAATCTTACTGAGATCTCCAAAAATACTTAAAACTTAACTAGAGCAATTAATATGATTTTTTAGTATGAATTTTCATTTAAGCCTATAGAACCACCATACGTGGTGATCAAAATTTACCGCTAGTGATAGTTGAAAAATTGATTAATGAAATCTCATATATCTTTCTATTAGAAATCATTGGAAATTGACGATATCATCAGATAACCTATCATTTATCCGAAATCAATGAAAAATCGAGCTTTGATCAAATTTTTGATTGACTATTTATCCATTGTCTAGCCTCTTTTTAAGGTGAGTTAGGTATAAAAAAAAATTGTGAAAAGAGCTTTTCATATAAACTTGAATCACACGAAACAGAGCTCTAGTTGGAAAATTATGACCGTTTGAATTTTTACCACTATTTCGACCCAAAATTGCCCAAATGATTTCGTTTTGGCAGTCTGATGGGCAGGTGGTACCATACGCCTAAAATGGCGTCATATGGGTGCAAGTCCACCCTATTTGTCTCTCTCACTCTCTCCACGGAGATGGTGGGTGCAGATTTCTCTACCTTGCACTTTGTTTTTTTTTATTATTCTTTTATTTGTTTCAAATTTCTGACTTTTATTTCATTATTTTTTTCGGAACTGTTTTCTTTTCTTTTCTTTTTCTTTTCTTTCTTTTTTCAAAATAATAATAATATTAATTAAAATTTTTATCCCACAAAATATTTAATTTTTCTTAAAATTAAATTCTTCATCCATAATTAAATTAATTTTCATAAAACACATAAATTATCTTAAATTAAATTAATTCTCTTAAACATGAATATAATATCTTCACTTAAATAAATTAATATTAAATTTGCTTAAATCAAATAATAAATCATCTATAATTAATTGCTTCTCATAACATGAAATAAATTATAAATAATTTGATTTCTCAAAACTAATAAAAATTCTTCTCAAATAAATAACTTAATTTCTCACAATTAAACATTTTAAATTAAATGGATTCCCATAATATTCTCAATTAAATCAACTTAATCAATAACTTAAATAAAATAAATTTATATTCTCAACTTTATTTAATTAAACTGCTTAAATATTTACTTAACATAATAAATTCACATAATATAATTAACATTAAAATCACTTAAATCATATATTCATATTAACTTAAATAAATTTTCATAAATTCCTTAAATCTCAATAAAATTCATATTTAAATAATTAATTTCATATATTTAATTCTTAAATACTTAAACATATATTTTTATTTAAATTCATCTTAAAAATATTAAATATCATCATATACTCATTTAAATTTAATTTCTTAAATACAAATATTCATCAAATGTAACTCTTTAAACTTAATTCATAATAAATAGTATAGTTACAAAGAAGTTGTTTTAGCCTATCAAATTTAGGTTTCCATATGGTGGAGGCATACATGGAGGAGAGAGATTAAAAGAGGTTAAAAATTAGGATTAAATTGGGTTAAATCTATTTTATTCTATTCTATTTTGATAGCAAACTCTCTCTCTTTATAACTCTTTCCTTCCCTTTTCATCTTTTTGCTTAAATTCTCTGTTTCCACAAAACAACAAAGGAAATGGATGGTAATGGTGACCTTTGCTTTTGTCATATGTTGTGTAGTTAAAACATCATGGACAAATAGAAACCTAGGTAGGAGATTTATGTGTTGCAAGCTAGGTGAAGGAAATGGTGGTTGTGGGTATTTTAGGTGGATTGATCCTGAGATGGGTGAAACGGCAAGGCACATCATACCTGCACTATTATGGAGGGTAAGAAATGTTGAAGTTGAAAGAGATAGAATCTGGAGAAGGGAGAAGTGGTTTTGGGCATTTGCAATTTTTGCAATCTTGGTGTTTATATTCAAATGAAAGCTTTGATATGGGAAATTGGTAGTGTGAAATAGGGATTAGGTAGATTATTTTTTAAGGATGTAAGTATTTTGATTATGAAGCTTCTTTTAAAGATTAGGCATTTTGTAATGATTTTGATTAAGAAGCTTCTTATGCAGATTAGGCATTTTGCCTTATGTTATTAGTGTATTGACCTAGGTAAATTGGTAGTAACCTTAATGTACTTTGATTCTATTGAATGAAATTTGCTTGTTAGAAATTAATGTGCATTATTGTTCCTTGATTTGTTATTGTTTTAGTCACTGTGCCCCTGTTTACAAAGTGTTCGATAATGACTCAATAGGAGCCAAGGTTAAGACTGTGCAATATGCTATTGTAGAGAACATTCAAAAAAGTACCTATAAAATGGGATAAGAATAACACTTCAATATATAATAGATGTCCAAAATTGGTGTAAGCTAAAACTTGACGTTTACATTGAGCTGATATCATTCCATTACACTTAAATAACAATGTGTCCAACAAAAGTATACTACAAAATCATAATTTAGACAAAGGTAATATATCCACAAAAAACACAATGTTATATCCATAAAAGCTGGCCATAAAGCCTACCTACATTAAATCCCATAAAATCATACCAAACAAATAATTTCATGTCCTAATGATAAAAGAACTACAATTCTTCAATTTGCTCCTTTAGTGACTGATTCTTGTGTTAAAATAGGTGTTGTTTGTTATGTTGAAGCATTGGCATGTTCTTTTATGGATTTTTTTCTTGTTCTTTCCTTGTTCACTTAAGCGTGAATTTGCCTTTCTCTTCTCAATTTGAGCTTTCATTTTCTTTTGCTTTTTTCCTAACAAAAAGATACTCAAAACAGTTTAGAAACCCATCTAACAACACTTCAATATACTCTGCTAGAAGTCAAAGTTAAGTACCTATAAATTAGATACAATAATAAATGGCTTGCCCCACTTCTTGAAACCCTTTTTTCTCTCAGTCATAAAAGATGGCTCAGGTTCTTCCCCCGTTCTTCTAATGCCTTCATTATATATGACCCATTGAGATGTAGTCTTTGGTTGCAACAAATTTGATCAATGATCAACAAATTGAATGATAAAAATAGAAAGTAAAAGAAAATGAAGAACCAAATTTGATAGATTATTATACATTAATGACTGCAGTTCTTATTTTAGGGTCTTTGAATGTACCATATCCTACTACAGGTTGTGTATTTATTCTAAGTGTAAACTTTCTTCCATTGTTACTTGTTTTTCTAGAATAAACCAATGAACCATTAAATCACTCTTGGTTTCCAAGCAAATGATTATTTTCACTTATAGTACTTTGATAAGCTTCAATGTTTGATTACCCATGATGAGGAATGTTAATTGGTGCTCCTTCCACCCGTAAATTATAATGAAATTGTAAGTTGAATATACATATTCCATTTCATATAAAACATCAACTCATTGAAAAATTTTGAAACAGGGCAAATATTAGAGATTACTTTAGTTTCAACAGGTTAAGATGTGGTTTTTTTTGGCATTAGTTTGTGTTGAACTAGGATAATTAATCCTAGGTTTAAAACCTCTTTTGATCTTGACAAAGTAGATTGATCATCACTAATGTTTCAAATAAGTGTTGATTTTGCAGAATTGAATCATTCCCTCAAGAAGAAATAAAGAAGTTGA
>CATIWR010520298.1:0-41923 GCA_949677035.1 Omphalea diandra | reverse complement strand
TTTTTTTTTTTTTGGGTCAAGGAGACTAGAAAAGATGTGGATTAAAACCTTCATCTACTGCATATAATGCAGTTTCCATACAACTTTTACAAATATCTCTTGGGTCAGGTTCTCACTCAGGTACAGCTGCCAGTACATGATGAGAGTAGGTATAGACCTCCCATAGGTAATCAACCAGCGTTTGAGGAGTCACTCGGAAGTTGTAATTTTAAGGTCCTCCAGAGAAAATGAGACAACTTTGCACAGGCTGCACGTCCTCGTTGTAGGTGATGATCCCATGTTCCCCTGGCTCATCTTCCACAAGTGTTAATCCTTCTGAGTGAATTGCGTGTGGGAAGACTAAATATGCAAATCCCTTCATTTTCTGTTCCTCTAACTTAGTGGGATCCACCTTCTGCCAAAGAACAAAGCTAGATGCTTCATAGGAATTCCGACATCTACAAGTGCAGCACATGCTGCATTTACGGCACGTCAGAAGAGCACCATCAACATGAACAACCTGAACTATGATTGACGTGGTGGTTCACAGTCAAAATGCAGATACTCTGCAAAATTTTCTTCAGCATCATCTCATATTCTTTCTCCAATTTCCCAATCTGACCAGTTTTAGGCTTCCAAATGACTTCAAAACAGGCCTTTTCTGGATTCTCATTCTTCTTTGTCGCTGCTTTTGGACCATAAACAGCTGCTACGACCTTTGTATCTCCTTGACACCAACTACCGGGACCCGTGGCCGCTGTGGAGGCTGTTGCGGGAGCAAGAAAGTGGTCTCAGCTGGTTCTGTTGTACGGCCGTCATCCCTACCCACCTCGATCATCTTAAGGTTGCTAGGGTTTCTGAGATGAGATTGGGTCAGTTTTGCTCGTGTAGAAAAACGACGACTTTCTTGTACTACAAAGTTCACTCCTTTTCTGGGGAAATGTTTTTTTTAGATAATCCCACATTGGTGAATGAGAGTTCGATGGTTGAGTTTATAAGCATCTGCACCACTTGTTAGCTTAGCCAGTAGTTGCGGGAGAGTTCTACCAAGTTTATTCAGTTAAATCCCACGCCTATAAAGACACTCTTCAAGCAGGGGGTTACTACCTATAAGGCCACACTAAAATTACTGGTAGACAATGGAATAGCCCATGAATCGAGCCAGTGCCGATAGAGTTAGAGCACATGAAGAAGATTGCACCCGCAGGATTGTGGTGATAAAATTTCTTCACAAAAAAAAAAAAAAAAAAGGATTTCTAAGGACTTGGCCCCCTCTCCTCAACATCTAGCTATTTAGGTCGCTATACATATAAAGTTACAATAAAAAATAAAAGAGACTTGATCGTGATGCATCCAAACCCAATAATTATATAATAAATAATTAAATTTTAATTATTATTTTATATAAAAATTATTATCAAGAAAGAAAATAAAATTATAAAATAAATTTTTCAAACTTATAATTATATATAGAATTAGTTATAATAAAAAATTACATATTAATTTATATTTCAATTTTATGTATTATAATTTTCTGTTTTCAAATATTTTTTTGATATGACAATTTTCTATAATAATTTAAAATAATGACACTTGATTATTGTTTGACAAATAATAGACGAAGGTTTAAAATTAATTTTGAGACTAAAATCTTTTTGATATGACAAGTTTCTATAATATAATATAAAATAATGACACATGACTGTATTATATATAATTATTTGATAAATGACAAACAATAACTTAAAGTTAATTTTGATATTGAAATTAAGAATATACATTAGTTGATGGTGCTCACTGCAACATTCTTGGCAAGATTTTCAGAAGTTATAATAAAATGGAGACCAAACTCAAGTTTGATGAGCAAATTAATACAAATTAAAGATTTGTGACCAAACTTAATTTGCTTCGCACAAAATTTTGTGATAACAAATGATGAAATCTATTCAATTTTATTGCATTTGATTTATGCGCATTCATATTTTCTGTAGTTCTGTTTATCTTATAATGGTTAAGGAAATGTTATAACAATAAAAAAAAATATGATTAGAGTGAGAAAAAAAAAAACCAAATCGAAGAAATCAATGGAATCAATATTATTCAACTGATTCAATTTCATTTTTCAGAATTTGGTTTTAATTTAAAAAATAGACTTTTTATTTTTATTTAGTTTTTCAAACAAAAAATCAAGTAAACTGAATAAACTAGTATTTTTTAATAAATGAAGCCATTTTGAAGTGAATTAATAAAAAAAATGTAATTTGATCAAACTGAATTAAATAGAACTTAAATTTTAAGAATTCGGTTTGGTTGAATTAGTATATAAAGTTCAATTTGTTTATTATTTTTTTTTAAATTCATTCAATTTAATTTTTAAAAATATGAAATTTAATTAATTAAATTTGATAAAATTCAAACCAGCAAAATATACATCCTCTAAATATTGCCATGACAAAGAAATGAAGGAGATGAATGAGCAGATAGAGAATAAGAAAGTGAAAACTAGAAAATCAATGCTGTTGGAAAGCATCATTTATCACACACATATACTCGTTTCTTCTCACAAAAGATGTATCTAAAACCACCATTATCCAAGAATCAGAGATCCATTTAGGCTTGATATCTCCATTTGGAGTTTATTTTTTTTCAAATGATGAATATAGTAAAAAGTTGGATTGGATTACCATAATGTTCTTCAAGTACTTTCCATATGCATAGAAAAAGACAAAAAGATTATTAATTATATTAGTTTCCATAAACGCATAAATGATTACGTGATTCGAATTTGGAATCTTAAAATATGCTAAGCAAATTAAGGAGATGCTTTTGTAATAGTCGTGCCTATATCAGCACTGCATAATTTTCACTATTGGATCTCATAATCCAATAATAAAAATTATATACACAACTACAACTAATAAAAACTCTTAAAATCATGATTAATAGCTTCATCATTTCTTTTGTTTTTTTAAAAGTCTCAAAAAAAAATTTTCTGGCGACATGTTTGTCTTGAGATATCCCACATTGCTGAATGAGAGTTTGACAGAGGAGTTTATAAGAATCTGAACGTCCTTGTTAAATGAGCTAGCAGTTGTGGGTGAGGTTTTTTCTTTTTACAAGTTTTTCTAAGTCAAGAGTTCATAAAATCATAATATATTTATAGAGATGCGTATAATTTTGTTTAGTTGGATTTAAAATTTTTTTAAAGCAAATTGATCTTAAAAAATTTGAATCAAACCAATCAATTAAGAATAATAAGCTAAAATATAAGTGTATGGTTCAAACAATTTAGTAACTATTTAAAATTTTGATAAATCACTCTTCTCGTAAAATATTTGTTTTGAGATATCCCACATTGCTGAATGAGAGTTTAATAAATGGTTTCAGAGGAGTATGGAATTCCTTATTCTACCAAGTTCATTCAACCCCACGCCTATAGCTCCAACACCTAAAAAGGGTTACTGCCTATAAGGCCGAAGTAAAATTGCTAGCAGATAGGGTTAATGACCCATTGAATCGAGCCAGTGCCGATAGAGTCAGAGCCCATGAAGATGTTGGCCGCGGGATACTTTAGCTTTTTTGAATCTCATTTTAAAATTTTTAAAATAAATTAATAACATATTTGCATACATTAAAAAAATGACAAATAAAATCCTATACCAAAATAAGTGTTTTAGAATTTCAACATTTTTTTGGTATATCTTTATAACAGAAAGAATACTAAAACAAATTAAATTTTATCTATTTCTTAAATTTTAAATAAATTAAAATATTAAATATGGAAATAAAATTAAAATTTTATTCTATTTTTATTTTTTTATGTACTATATATGTTCTAAAGTATCAAACATAAAAATAAAAATAAAAATAAAATGCTATTATATTTCTATTTTTTAGTGTAATAGACATGCTCTTAATGCATATAATTTCTAATAAGAACTCCATTTTCCCACCTTTTGTAACTGCCCTGGCTTTCCTTTTGGTTTCAATTAAAAAAAAATATTTGACGACCTATATTAAAAAAATATTGTATTCAATATTGCAATATACAAATATTTGACCAGTTATAAAAAATAATAATAAATCACTCAATTTAAAGCAAGTGTCTGAAAGCGAGTTAAAAAAGCCTCTGAATACGGACCTTCCCTGTGCTATATTAGCTCTAATTTCTTGAAACTCATTGGAGCAGCCATCATAGCCTTACTTCTTGACCTCCTCTTTATTGACCTAGACTAGTGGCACAGACTCTTCTAAGGACAAAATGCGAAATTCACCAAAATATGAGCCCAAAATCATCACTGGCGATGCTGGTTATGTTCTTGAAGATGTTCCTCACTTGACAGATTACATACCTGACCTTCCTGTACTTCAAAGTTCATTCTTTTTTAGTTCTATCTAATCTTTTCTTTGGTGAAATTTTAATAATTTAGTGTATTGGGTGGAAAAGGCGGCAGCTTTGATTAAAAAGAAAATTATTTTTTTAAGATATGATTAGTGTTTGCTTAAGTATTTGTTTCTTACTTATATTAATTGTGACGTGCAGTCATATCCCAACCAATTACAAGATAATCCTTCTTATTCAGTTGTTAGGTAAGTTACAGTTATGATCTTTTTGATGATTTGTGTTTATATGATCAGACCCAAAAAGAAAAAAAAAAAGTCTGATTCCTGACATAGAATACTGTTTTACCAGGCAGTATTTTGTTAATCAGGATGATACAAAAGATATTTTATGTTGTCGTTGTCAGTCAATCAGTGAAATTTCTGATTTAGTTTTCTTTTTTCTGTTGAATGCATACAAGATTGTTGTACAGAAAGATAGTTCAACTGGAACGCACTTTAGGCATGCTGGGCCTCGCCGAAAGGTTTGACTTTTAACCTTAATCTCTTGATTCTGCATTTATGGATGTTAATTCGATCAAGGACCAACTTGTCACTGCATGTTCCTCGGGTATATTTTGAGCCAGATGAAGTGCATGCCTGTATCGTAACAAGTGGTGGTCTATGCCCTGGTTTAAGCACAGTGATTAGGGAATTAGTATGTGGATTGTATTACAGGTATGGTGTCAACAGAGTTCTTGGGATGGAGGTAAGCTTGTGAAATTATTGTCTTTTTTAGTCATGATACTGTTATATTCAAGTAAATTAGTAGTTTTGAAGAGGTTATTTTTTGTATGTAGGGAGGATATAAGGGATTTTATGCCCGGAATACAATTTCTTTGTCGCCAAAGGTTGTGAATGATTTCCATAAATGGGGTGGAACCATTATTGGGACATCGAGAGGAGGCTGTGATACCTCAAAGACAGTTGACAGTATTCAGGACAGGGGGCATCAATCAGGTGTTTGACACCATTTTGTTATAAAATGCACGCCTCCACCATTGCAATCAATTTTAAAGTGTGGATAAGAATGATAACTAAGTGCCTTTCAGGTTTATATAATTGGAGAAGATGGAACTCATCAGGGGCTTCAGTGATTTTTGAGGTAATTTTAGTCTGCAGGAAAAAAAGGATTTTGGAGATTAGTTTCTAATTGATTTGGCAATGACATGCGCTTAATTAGCAAATTGACTTTCTTAAAATTGTTATGCAATTGAAGTCATTGGCATCGCGTATAATTACTCCTGCAATGTCTGTCCAAACAGGAAATCAGAAGGCGAGGCCTCAAAGTTGTTGTGGTTGGAATTCCAAAGATCATTAACAATGACATTAGTGTATTCTTCTTATCAATGGAAGAACTCAAGTTTTGATGCAAAATGTCATGCTGTTATGCAAACTGAAAAATTTCTCCAATTCATTTTTTTGGTTCAGGTTACAGACAAGTCCCTTGGTTTTGACACTGCTGTTGATGAGGCTCAGCGTGCCATTAATGCAGCGCATGTAAAAGCTGAAAGCTTTGAGAATGGTATTGGTGTTGTCAAGTTAATGGGACGGCATAGTGGTAAGATCTGGCATCACTAAACTATATGCAACTACCTACGTTAAAATCATGTTGCATAGACACGGATAATGTTAGATAGATATACCAACTTTTTAAAAAAATTAGAATGAATATCGTATTAGAAAAGTATCTGACACGAAATGATCATACAACTAAAATTTAAGTCAGTATTCATAGCTTGTAAGTGTTCTAAAAATTTGATTATATTTGTCAAAGATTTAAAAGAACTAAATGACATAATTTGACATGTTTAGTATTATGCAGGATTTAAAGCAATGTATGCTACACTTGCCAGCAGAGATGTAGACTGTTGCTTGATTCCCGAATCACCATTTTACCTTGAACGCCCTGGTGGGCTATTTGAATTCATTAGAAAAAGACTAAAAGAACAAGGGCACATGGTTATTGTACTTGCTGAAGGTGCAGGACAAGAGCTCGTTTTTGAAACTATGAGTGCCATGGACCAGCAGGATGCTTCTGGAAACAAGCTACTGGTCTGTCGACATCCCAGAAGATTAAGGTACAAATGCTAAAACAAGAAATATTTTTCATCAATCAGGATATAGACATGCAGATTGCTAACCTGATTATTCAACAACTTCTCTCTCTTTTTTAATTTGATTTTGCAGGATCACTTTGCAAAATAGCAAAAGGTGAATATAACTGTAAAGTACATCAGTAAGTACTAAACTTTTTTCTTTCATGTACACTATGGTTTGTCTGTTGAATTGCAACAGAGTCTTGTGATAAAATAAGCAATATATTTTTATATGGCAGATCCCACATACATGATTCGCGCAATTCCAAGCAATGCATCTTATAATGTGTACTGCACTCTACCAGCTCACGGTGCCATTCATGGTGCAATGGCAGGATAAACTGGGTTCACAGTTGGCCCTGTCAATGGAAGACATGCTTATATACCATTTGATGTAAGTTCCAATATGACCAATTCATCCTTTTAATTATTGGCTGTTCAGCGGCAAACAAGACCTTAGAAAGCAGCATGCATTACTAATTCCTAGCTTAAAATGGGATTCTTCATTTTTGTATCTGTTCTCAAGGTGACATCTCAATATCCCATTTGTCTTTGTCCCAGTCTTGCATCTGTACTTTCTCTAGAAATAATAATTTATATGGTATCACTGCAGAGGATAACCGAGAGGCAGAATAAGGTAGTGAGTAATGGAATGTGGGCAAGGCTTCTATCTTCAACAAATCAGCCTGGCTTTCTGGATCCTAAAGATGTTGTTAAAGACACAGTAATTGATGACAAACTACAAAGCCAATTACTGAATGGGGAGAGTTACATTGATCCTCTGATATAACGAAAGGGTCTAGAATACTACATTTCAAATCAAGAACATGACCTCGGTTCCAGATTAATCATTTATCGAAAACAGCGGTTTCGAGATCCAGCAGTATGTCATTTTAATGGTTCTGCTATTTGTTGAAATTGAATAAGTGACTGAATTGAATTTGTCATCAATTAATCTCCTCAAAGTTGGTTAATTCACAGCTGGGGGAGTTATTTAGCTAACTACTTTCACTAACTCACTGACCACATAACTAAAGTATTAACGGAATATACATAAATAATGCTAAGTGACTAGCTAAATAACTAACAGATTAACTAATAGAAGAGCTAGCTAATCTCTTTAATTTATAGTTTTGCTGGGCTTGAAACTTTCCCTCAAGATGAGACGGTGCGGAGCGCTCATCATTTGGCATGAGATCGTCCTCAACTCATTGAAAATGGCTTCTCTCGAGAAGCAGGTCCGGCCGATTAACAAATCTGGAACACAAGTTAAGCAATTGCTATGGAGAGCGTGCCAGCGGTCTCCCGCTTCACACAAACTGCACTTATTATGATGAGGGGACAAGTTGAGGTCAGTCCTATTTGTAGATGGTGTGGTATTTCTCCAGAAGATGTTGAGCACGCCTTCGGTGAATTGTAATTGTGTCATGGCAGAGGAAGTAGGGACAATCAGCTGCCTGCACGATCGGACCTCTTTTGATCCAAACATAATAAACGGTTCCTGAGCGGTTTGATCATTTGAAAAGAAAAAAAAAAAAAAAAAGTTGTGCGGAAAAATTTTCAGTATGGAATAGAAAGCACGAAACTTACAGGTCTTTTAGTGTAAATTAAGAAGATCTTTGATCAAGCCATGCTTGCAGTTTCTTAGTGATTATAAAGAAGCTCGAACTTAGTACCCAAGTTCCTGTTCCTCCACCCAATTATGATATAAAAAAATTAATAATGACATATGATAATTTTATTATTATGAATCAAGTAATTATATTTATAATATAATATTTTTGACAAGTGATAATATAGTATATTTTTATGGCAAGTGAGCTAATTAAACTTTTAATTTTTTCAACTAACAAAGAATAAAAATTTAATATTATATGAAATTCTTCAGGTAAAAATAATTTAAAATATTGAATAATATAGCAAGAAGTTGTTTTTTAAAATTTTAATAATAATAAATTTTTTATTTTTAATATAATAAAAAATTTAAGATAACTAAAGGGAAAAAATGGATTAATAAAAAAAAGTAAATTTTTTCAAAATAATTATATTATTATTAAAATTTATTATATCATTTTATTATAACATTTTATTTTATTATTTTATTTATTTAAAATCTAATTAAAAATAATAATAAATTATAATATAATAATAAATTTAATTATAATTATTTTAATTTTAATAGTTTTTAAATTTTTTAGGAGAATATATAAGAAATTTCTTATGTATAAGTCATTGAGATAAAATTATTCTCCCATATGACGTTTGATCTAAACCTAATCCATTAATAATGGCGATGCCTTTAGGGGCAAATTATATAGGGTGGAACTCGGACCGCGAAGCTGGGTGGTTCGAGTGTCCAAAACGTAAAATTTTTTGCCTTTTTATTATTTGTTTAATAAATGCTTGTTTTTTTAAAATTTTTTTCTTTTCTAATAAGGGATTTTAATTTTTACAAAAATCAATTTAAATACATATAATTTATTTAAGTTAATAGATATTTATTTTATATCATATATAATATCAAAATATAAATTAAAAATTATAAAAAATAATATGATAATAAGATAAATATAATTATATTAAAATTTTCAATTTGGAATAATCTAATACAATAATTTATCGTTGATTATAATATATTTTATATAGTATATAAATTCTATAGTGATTTTATCAATTTTAATATTATAAAAAAAGTATAAAATATCAAAAATTTAACTATATGTCATCAAAGTGTATGTTCTTTACTTTATAAGTAAATATTCATTAAATGTTTGCTTAATGTTCATTAGTTGCAGTCTTTTATGTTCATCATTTTATTGAATAATCAAATGTCTTATTTTGATCATTTTATTTATATTCATTGATTATTACATAAATTTTCATTATTTATGTGGACAATGTTTATCATCTATATTGTTCATATTCATTACTTTTTCATAAAATATTATACATAATTTAATTTGTTCATTGGAAATATATAACTTTTTTTCATAAAACTTTATTTTCATTACTTAATACTTGATATTTTCGATTATTCTTTTAATTATAATTTATTTTGGTGTAAAATTTCTGCGATTATTCCTTTTCTATTACAAAATCTTGAAATTGTGACTTATTCTGGTGTATTTTTATTCGTTTTATTCATATTCATTAATTATCACAAAAATGTTCATTATTTATATGAACAATATTTATCATCTATAATATTCATTTTCATTACTTTTTCATATAATATTGTACATGATTTAATTTGTCCATTAAAAATATATAGCTTTTTTTTCAAAAATAAAAATAAAACTTACTTAATTTTTATATAAAAATAAAACTTTTAAAATTTGAATTAAATCAAAATAAGTAATGATAGAAAATTTGACTATACTTAACTAAATATTGAATTAATTTATTTAGCTAAAGTAATAAAATATAAAAATATAAAAAGAAAATAAAAAAAATATTGCGCTTTTTCTATATTAGCTGTCACAATGCTGTATGGTCCTGAGTGCACCACATACACACTCACCCGTAGCTCATATTTTAAATCCTCAAACACAAGTCCAGGCAGAGGCAACAAACAATTCTCTTTGGTTATATTTATTAATCGAAGGCATGCATCAAGCTATGTTGTCATATCAATTTAAATATATGCTCCTCATTTTTTAAGTGGAGAAGATGTGAATATTTATAATTAGTTATATGATATTTATAAAAATATTTTTTTATAATCTAAATTATCAATATGAATTATATTTCATTACAATTAATAACAACACATTAATTTAACTTTCAGATCATAATATTATTTTTATCATGAATTTTTTAATGATTTTGTATCTTTATTAATTATAAACATTTTCATTAGAATGATGCTATAATGTGATATTTACAGAAATTTATATGATAAATCAAATTAAATTTGAGGGACGAGAACGGATATTTTATCATAACTAAATAATTAGATAATCTATCTAAAATCACAGAATTGAGAGAATAAAATTTCAAATAATAAAGAATAAAATGAAAATTTTAAATAAAAACTCTTAGTGATAAAAAATAAAATAAAGTAAACATATTTATTTTATTAATTTTTTTTAAAAAAGGACAGACTATAGCTCAAAAAAAAAATAATTTTTTTAAAAAAAGAGAAACGCAGACCGTAACCTTTTCTTTTTATCAATATATATAGCTCTATTGTTGATGAAACCAAAATTAAAGAAAGTAAAACGTGCGCTATCTAAATCACACTATGAATTGTTGACTTAGAACATCTCCAATTTACTTTTTATTTATGACAATGTTTATCTAACTTAACACTATTTATTTATGACAACATTCGTCTAATCAAATACTATTAGAGAGAATATGTGTCCTCAAAATGAATGATATTTACTCTTGAAAGATTGAACATTGTATAACCGAACATTGAATAGTGTTCGAGAAATTCACTAATAGACAAAAATCGACAAAAAGCGATTGCACCTACAATGTTTGGATGATGAAGGATAGTTATACAGTACATACTTTTTCGAGATACTCGAAAAATTATGGATAAATCCAACGAATACTATTCTTGACATATATGTGAAGAATTTAGAAGCTCCAAGGGTATAAATAATCATTTTTCTCTATGACAAAGATGCACTTTTACTAAGTTTTTCTATTATGTACTCTCATTGCTCAAGTTCTTTAAACTCTTTAACTCTCAAATCTTTCGTATTAACTTAAGTATCAGAGTGGTTATGAAGGACATAGTCTCCTAAATTTATGTTTGTTTCCCTGTTGGACAAATCACTTATTCTCTTGGGTGATCAAATAACTATCAATTCAATCTAAACTTTTTTATTATAAAAAGTGTTTTAAAAAAAAAAAAGAGAGAGTGGGTGAAGAAAATAAGACTTCAACCCACTTTTTATATCTAAATTTTAGATTAAAGAGTAAATTTAATTTTCTACACGTAGATAATCAAAATTTACATGTAATTAATACAATCTAGTTTTTTATATATTAATAATGACTATTTTATATTATATTTACTTTATTTCTTAAAAAAACTTTTTTTCTCTTTTTCCATATATTTAAAGATGTTTTTACAAAATAAAATAAATTAACATTAAATGTTTTTATGAGATAAAATCAAATATAAAATAAAATATAAAAAGTCAATTAAATTTAAATAAATATATTTATTTTTTATATTTAAAATTTTTTTGAGATAATATTTATTACTCGTGCTCTTTAAAAAGGATCATCGGAAATGCTTTTATAAACACCACCATCACTCTTTCGTCATATCCCACTGCTTTTCTCCATGTATTTTTAGCTTTTCTGTCGGTGTGGACGTCACTACAACATGCGCAGTCACATTTACTATATGCTATAATATTTTTAGGTAACTCTCATATATCCTATACATGGAAACAAGATATTAAGCAAACGCATGGATTGTTACGTAATAGGAGCTTGGTGTCTGCAATAAGCTTAATCTAGAAATCGAAAGAAAACAACTCTTTACGTGTACGCCTTACCAGTTATTTTAGAAGCATTCATCATCTGCTCTTGCGGATGTTTTCTTGACACCTGCTCTACCACCATCTCCTCATTTACTGCCAACGACTATCATTTTTTTCTCTTCATTTCTTTTGTTTCGGTGATTTATTAAAATCCCACCACCTTTTTTTACTTCTAAAAAATCTCCACCCCCCAATCCTCACCAATCAACGGCTACAAATACGCCTCTTCCCTCCACATTTCTGTGCACTACCGCCTCTCACTTGCACTCCAAGAAAAACAAAATATGGACACCATATCAAGCTCAGCTTCACTTGCTACTCCTCGGTTCCGCTGCTTCGACCCTACAAACTCTTATCATGCAACTCTCAATCATAGGCTTTATTTCTTGACCTTCTCTTCATCAACCTCTAGCACTAGCAGAGACTCTTCTAGGAGCACTATGGAGAGTTCACCAAAATATGAGCCCAAAATCATCACCGGTGATGCTGGTTATGTTCTTGAAGATGTTCCTCACTTGACAGATTACACTTCTGATCTTCCTGTACTTAAAAAGTTTATTCTTGTTTTAGTTCAATTTTTATGTTTTAGTGTTTGTTTTTTGACATGGAAGTGGAAAAGGTGGCAACTTTGATTAGAAATATATTTTTTTTATTAAGTATGATGGCTCTTGCTTAAGTATTTGGTGTTTTACTTATGTTAATTGTGATGTGATGTACAGACATATCCCAACCCATTACAGGACAATCCTTCTTATTCAGTTGTTAAGTGAGCTAAGTTTTGTTTACATGTAAATTTTCGATCTTCGTGATGATCCAAAAAAGGAAGTTTTGACTCATGATATGAAATTCTGTTTTACCAGGCAGTATTTTGTTAATGCGGATGATACTGTAGCCCAGAAGGTAAATCCCCCAAATTTGTATTAACTAAACATATTTGATATTTATCAATTAATGATCCTTTAGTTCAGTGGTATTAGAGGCTTAGACGTTAAGAGTTTGAATCTAGTTGCAGTCAATTTAATCAAAGAAAGATATCTAGTGCTGCTGTTGTTAATCAATCACTGGTATTTTCTGATTTTGGTCTTCTTTTTTCTGTTGAATGCCTGCCAGATTGTTGTACAGAAAGATAGTCCAACAGGAACACACTTTAGGCGTGCCGGGCCTCGTCAAAAAGTTTGAACTTTAAGCTTAAATCTCTTGCTTCTGCATTTACGGATGTTAATTAGATTTGAACAACATGTTGCTGCATGTTCCTCAGGTGTATTTTGAGTCGGATGAAGTGCACGCATGTGTCGTAACATGTGGTGGTCTATGCCCTGGTTTAAACACAGTGATTAGGGAATTAGTATGTGGGTTGTATTACATGTATGGAGTCCACAGAGTTCTTGGAATAGAGGTAAGCAAGTGTATTTATGTCTTTAGCCTAATGGTTTGTTTAGTTGTGTTATGCATATAATTAATTTGTTCTTAAGTCATGCTACTTTCATATTCAAGTAAAATTGTATTTCTGAAGAGGCTAGTTTTTGAATATAGGGAGGATATAAGGGATTTTATGCTCGGAATACAATCCCTTTGTCGCCGAAGGTTGTAAATGATATCCACAAACGTGGTGGAACCATTCTTGGAACATCGAGAGGAGGCTATGATACCTCAAAGATAGTTGACAGCATCCAAGACAGGGGTATCAATCAGGTACTTGACCCATTTTATCGTTCAATGCATTTCTTCAGTATTGCAAGTAGTTACAATGTTTTGATAAGAAGTGCATTTCAGGTTTATGTAATTGGAGGAGATGGAACTCAAAGGGGGGCTTCAGTGATTTTTGAGGTAATTTTAATCTGCAGGCAACTAAAGGACTTGCGGAGATCTTTTTCTCCGAGTATTTGGCAATGACGTGTTTGATTACCAAATTCACTTTCTTAAAATGGTTGTGATTGAAATTATGAGCATCCAAATAATTACTTATGCAACATGTTTCCAAGCAGGAAATTCGAAGACGTGGCCTCAAAGTTGCTGTGGTTGGAATTCGAAGACCATTGACAATGACATTCCGGTACTCTTCTTGTCAATGACAGGATTCAACTTCTGATGAAAAATGTCACACAATTATGCCAATTGAAAATTTTTCTCCAATTCATTTTTTTGGTTCAGGTTATAGATAAGTCCTTTGGTTTTGACACTGCTGTTGAGGAGGCTCAGCGTGCTATTAATGCAGCACATGTTGAAGCAGAGAGTTTTGAGAATGGTATTGGTGTTGTCAAGCTAATGGGACGGCATAGTGGTAAGCTCTGGCATCACTAAACTATATGCAAGTCCCTACTTTAAAGTTATGTTGCATAGACACATACGGATACGAGACATTGATATGACTAAAATCATGAATATCATATTAGAAAATGTCTGACACAACATAATGATATGACTAAAATCGAAGTGTCAGTAGTACATAGCTTAGAAGGGTTTTCAAAAACTGATTTATATATCTAGAAGATTTAAAAGAACTAAATGCCATAATTTGACATGTTTGGTATTATGCAGGATTTATAGCAATGTATGCTACACTTGCCAGCAGAGATGTAGACTGTTGCTTGATTCCAGAATCACCCTTTTACCTTGAAGGCCCAGGTGGCCTTTTTGAATTCATTAGAAAAAGACTCAAAGAACATGGGCACATGGTTATCGTAATTGCTGAAGGTGCAGGACAAGAGCTACTTTCTGAATGCATGCGGGCCATGGACCAGCAGGATGCTTCTGGAAACAAGCTACTCCAAGATGTTGGTTTGTGGATATCCCAGAAGATTAAGGTATGTATGCTAAAGTTGTTTAATTCAGAAAAACAAATGATCATATTTTCATCAATCAGAATATAGATATGCAGATTGCTGCCTGATTATTCAGCAACTTCTCTCTCTTTTCTTTTTTTTAAAAAAAAAATTAATTTGGTTATGCAGGATCACTTTGCAAAACAGCAAAAGATGAAGATAACTCTCAAGTACATTGGTTAGTACTAAAATTTTTCTTTCGTCTACGTTATGGTCTGTCTGTTGAATTGCAACAGTATTTTATGATACAATAAGCAATGCATTTGTTATATATGGCAGATCCCACTTATATGATTCGCGCGGTTCCAAGCAATGCATCTGATAATGTATACTGCACTCTACTAGCTCACAGTGCCATTCATGGTGCAATGGCAGGATATACGGGGTTTACAGTTGGCCCTGTCAATGGAAGACATGCTTATATTCCATTTGATGTGAGTTCCTCGATGACCAGTACATCCTGTTTACAATTGGCTGTTCACGTGCAAACCAACCAGACTCTAGAAAGCAGTATTCACAGCTTAGAAAATGAGATTCTGCATTGTTGCATGCGCCCTCAGGATAACATTCCAACATCCCATTTTTCTTTTGTCTCATCTTTGCATCTGTATTTTCTCTAGAATTAATTATTTATATGGTACATTGCAGAGGGTGACTGAGAGGCGGAATAAGGTAGTCATTACTGATAGAATGTGGGCAAGGCTTCTATCATCAACAAACCAGCCCAGCTTTCTGGATCCTAAAGATGCTATTCAAAACATAATAGATGAGAAACCACGAAGCCAATTATCTGATGGGGAGAATCACATCGATACACTGATAGAATGAATGCTCTAAAATGCTAAATCCCAAACCCAGAACATCGAATTGGAGACATGAGCTGTATAGTAATGATATTATGCAATAGCATTTTCAACATCTGGTAGTACGTCATTTTAGTGGCTCTTCAAAGGTTTTAATACAAGTTCCCGTAATATTTTGAGGTTCTCCTGTCGTTCTAACCGTTTCTTAGAAGCATCTGTAAGTTAGTTATAATTAGCGGTCATGGTAATGTTGAATTAATCGAATCTGACAAATCTCAAGACTCGGTATACGATACAATAAAAGTTGCTGTGTTCTATTTTTTCTGTGAGCCTTGAGAAAACGAGTTATTATTCTAATTTCCGTCATGGAAAACTGAAAGCTTCCGGTCCACGATAAGAAGAAATGAACCCGAGCTCTACAAATCCATAATGCTTGACAGCACAAGGACAATGGGCATGAGAATTAGACCCTCATCATCCTTCTAGTTTGACTGTGCCACGTCAACTTATGGGTCATCTATTGGTGATACTAGTTCGACAGGAAAATAGTTTCACATGTTTACACTTTCTTGATTACAAACATTCACTTACCCTTTTTCTTGCCTTCCTGGATAAAGATGTAAAACATATAAGCTGCAATATACAGAAGGCAAAGGGTAACTAAATCATATACAATGAAGACGAGGAACAGAAAAAGATTATATTTATACCTAGGACCTACCAACTTGCATTGTTAGATGCATCACGATGCTTCTCCAGTCTTCACCAGTTCAATGAGCTGAGAACGGTTTGCAACTTCATTTCTGTATTCTGAAAACAGTGTCAATGACTTCTTTCAAGTTAGCACAGCAAGCAATTTTTATCCCCTAAAAACCGAGATTAGAAAGATTTTTCAGCTGATTTGGGAACACTGCACATTTTATATCCCAGTTTTGCCACAGTATTTACTCTTTTCTCCATCCTGGGTACCTGCAACATCATGATAAATTTAATTAAACATGACTTGCGTATCAGTAAAACAAAGCTATTAAAATGAAAGGCAGATGCTTCAAAAGAATAGATCAAATTTCCAAAGAAAGCAAATATCCTACAGTTGCATTAAACTAACATTCAGTGACTGCGATAACGTGCAAATAGTGTGGTATCCATAGTTGGTTGACTAGAAAAGTAAATCATAAATACAGCAACAAATTTTAATAAAAATCTCCCATGGTTCACGTTAGCTTCATAGCTATAAAGCAGTGAAGTAGTGCTAGACCAAAACTTTGGACAATATAAAGTAGGTCAGGCAAGCTAGGCCAGGCTTCCAGGGATGCTCTCACCTGCTGTTAGGCCCATAACAATCACCCACAACCCAAAGTTCAAAAAGACCCAAACTTTTGTAAATATCCCAACTCAAAAGAATCAGTAAAGTTTTTCAGCTTCTTTTTCTCTTCACTTCTCAAGATATTCTTGTTGAAAAGTAGGAAAAAAGAATTGCAGATAAACCGTGCAAGGCTTTTTCAGGCCTCTGGCTATCCCATGTGCATGAGGTTTTAAAATGAAAGAACAATGGTATCATTGTTATAAAATAAACAGTTTCTAGACAATGTGTCAATAGAAAACATGTCAAAAATTATCTAATTACCGTGTGAAGCTCACCACCAAGACCAATTTCTCCAATAAATGCAACATCATTGGGAATAGGAAACTCCATGAAACTGAGAAATGAAGCAACACAGGAATATCAACTTTCCAATGCATAATTGAAGTGAACACAAAATATTTTCTGTACTAGTATTTAAACTTATTAGATGGGCAAATCAAGATATCAATTCAAACATAAAGGTGAACAAAAACTTGAGAACTAAAATTCTATTTAAAGTTGAACAACCTCTTGAGTGAATAGGTAATTTCTTGGAAGGTTCATAGTCTAGACATTTATGTCTTTTGACAACTACGTTAAACTGCCTAGAATTTTCCTTTATATTTAAATCATGCCAATTAATTCCATGAAGATGCATGTTATCTAGAGCCAATATTTGGCAAATATTGAGCAAAGCCTTATTGAGAGACTAACATAATTTACAATGGTAAAGATAAATGTTTCTACCTTGGGAAAAGGTAACTACTGATCAACTTAGAGTGGCTTACCATACAAGATTATTACTTAGTATAGGAACTCTAGTTCCACTCTCTAAACAATGCAACAAAAAATGAGATAATGCATCTTCAGTTACAAGATACACTCATAATTAGTTAATAAAACCCAAGAATGGAAAGAAGAGAAATGAATCAGAACACTTACCTGCTGCAAATAGCAGCTGCTATTGCAAGATCCCCAGCAGTCCCTGTCAGTGTTACACCATTAACAACATTTAAAAAGACACCCTGTTGCAGGTGAAAAATGAAAGAAGATCATATAAATGAAACCTAATCAATGACAGTTGATATTGAATAAAAATAGCCAGACTACCATTCACTTGTGCATGTGTTCAATATTAAAAAAATCCATGCTCTCAAAAACATGAAGTTGCAACAATTCAAAAATATTTCATCAGGTTCTTTTCTACAAATGAAATTAAAACAAGTAATGTTCATATTCTAGAGTGGTACGTTTTCTGGTTAACATATATGTCTGTTTCTAACCTAGAGATTGAGGCAATGATTCTACTCCATTTGCACTTCTTTTATAAAAATACACACTCCAGAAGTTGCAAAATTCTTTGAAAATTTTTGATAGCCTAAAATTGAAAAAGATAATAAAAATACACACTCCAGAAGTTGTCCTACACAGCAACTATTGCAGTGATTCAACATTTGTATGCATTTCCATGATCACCATTGGTCCCTATCTAGCAGAAAAGAAGCAGCAGTAAGACCACCCTTTAGATTATCCCAATTTAGAAAAGAAACTTAAATACTAGACATCTAATACAATCCTGAAAAGCATATCTCATCAGAGGAGAATGGAACACTGGATAAGAAAATAAGTTCAATATCAGAATTCAGGACACAAAATGCAAAAATTGACTTACATAATTTTGAAGCTTTAATCCAGCTTGCTTATTAAGAACCTACAATTCAAGATACATGGAACTGTAAATTCATAACTGGCAGTTTACAGGTTAGACATAATAAGGAAATACTAAATTGTCGACCCAATGATTCAGTCCATCTAGAACACAATTGTCAAACAAACAACAACAGGCTTACAAGGTTTATTCTTTGCTATGGGTACAAAGAAATAAAGGGAAAGTGTATATACATACAAGATGATTACAGTAAGATATACATAATTATCTTCTGCATACAAAGAGCATACAAAAGCCTTCATCCAGAACTCCTTAAAAACACTCTTATTTATGGATCATCAATAGCATGCATCTTATTCTTATTAAAAACAAGTGCAAATCAACCATAACAACTAGAGCATGAAACTAAATCTTATCAAAACCTTAAACCACTTACTGAAATAATCATGTCAGCTCTGCTTCCTTGGATCCCATTAACATGCCTTGAGACTTATGAATCAGAGGAACTTACACATAATGCCTGCAAAAGTTCAGAAAGTAATTTAAGTGATGTGTACCATTATAAATTTGCATACAGCCAGAAAATATTAAGTGCTTGACCTGATCATCATCAAGCTTTTTACCATAATAATAGCGATGACAAAAAGTTCAATAAACTAATCAGATTATCAAAACCAGAAAGAGAGAAACAAAATGTAAGAAGCAAAAGGAAAAAGACTTATCTGAATTTCAATAAGAAAACTACGAGATCCATCCATAATTACAGCAATAGCTAGTCCAACTAAAATTTCCGAACTAGCATACTGCTCACTTAAGAATATCTCACTTGCATTAAGAACAGCTTTCAAACCCGATTGTGACATTTCAAATACTCCTAGCTGAAACCAAGAGGTAATTCTATTATCAATGAAGCCCAAAAGAGTAAATTACTTCATCAGATTCAAGAACCAATCAAACCAAAATCAATGATTATGATCACTCATCTATCAATTGTTTCAAAAAACATTCACAAAGGTTATAAGAAATACGAAATAAATTTCCAGTTCTAGAACAATATTAGAGTATGCACAATATGAATAACTGCTTGATCATTGAAGTGATTTCTGGACTGTTGTGGAAAATAAATACAACATAGAAAAAAGCCTTAAAACAAATTTGGATTACAACAGATACTATAAAGAAAGGTAATATATCCACAAAGAATGTAATCAATGGATTATTAGGGTGTCTTGAATACACAGGTGTTGTAAACCTTGTTAAGAAGCATGCGAGTTTTCAGGATAATAATCAATATACTCACACAGAAATCTCAGAGTAGAAAAAAGAATTGAAAACAATTTAAATTTCCCATACAAACACTGCCAAACTAGTAACTGGCATAAAAAGCAAAGTGGAAGACTAAGTACTATTGTGTACTGTTCAGAAAGGTACAAGAAGTGTAATGTTGATGATGTAAGCACCACAATGAACTAATCAGAAGATATTGAAGGAGGGGGGGTAGTATATTATCTACATAAAATGGCCATGTCAAACATATAATTACAATGCAGTAGCATCAACATTATTGCACACCTCATCAGTGGATCCAAATTGATTCTTCACAGGTCGAAGTAAGCGATGAGTTGAGTGTTTTTCTCCCTGGTAGTTACATATCTATGATCAGCAAGCTTCACATGCCAAGATTGAAAATCAAAACACCTTCCAAATCATACCAAAACAAATAAAATACCAACATCACACAGCTCTCATATTTCATAAATTGCAGTTGGTGTAACAAAATCTTAAAATAACATATGATTTTAAATGATGAGAAGGGACCAAGAGCAGTGAACACTCCAAGTAGAAAAGGTTAAAAAGTAACCTATACCAAATGCTAGCTTCATCCACTAATCCAGTAAAAGAAAATGCAACAGGATACTAACTTCGAAATATAAAACAACATCAACAATGTGCTCCAAGACCCTTGGCCCTACTATATCTCCAGATTTGGTCACGTGCCCAATCTGTAAAACATTTAGGAAAAACAAACAACACCGCAAGATCATGAATGATTTCCAAACAAGCTAACATCTGATATTGGAGTAAGTAAACAATCATAGAAAGATGTGAATATCAACAATTTCCAAGTACCAAAGTAAGAATAAAACTAGAGGTGATCTCAAAAAGCAAAGAACAATATACAATGTGGGAATAACAGGAACAATATACAATGTGGGAATAACAGGGAAAATGTTAACCTAGAGCCTCCACTAAAACAAAGGTGTGTTACTCAAGAGCAGCAAATCTAAGTAAAAAAAAAAAAAAAAGTGAATGAAACATTGGATTTAATGCTAGGCACAACAGAGAAAATGAAAAAAAGATTCAGAGATATTACCACACACAGAGAAAAAGAGAGAGATCATTTTAAAAAAATAACTTTAAGAATTATTTTCTTCTCCACTAGTGCAGATATCAAACGCCAAATAACAAAGAAAAAAATAAATAAAGATTTCAGCTCAGCAACTAATGGAGCAGGGAATTGCTAATTCACATACATTTAGCATATACAGCATCAATATGGGAGGAACTTTAAGTACTATGAACTAAACAAACAGTCGTGAAGAATGAACTCATCGTGCATGCACAACTTATTTGTCTTGCTGATGTAAAAGAAAATTGTTATACAAGGAAAATTCTAGCAGAAATTCTAAGACACAAGGAAAATAGAGAAATAGTTTGCTGCATTTGGAGAATCAAGCTCACCAAAAGAACTGGTATTTTTGTTTTCTTTGCAAAATGCAGCAAAGCTGATGTGCAGTCTTTAACCTGTCCAGATCCAAACAATGTCAGAACTCGCAATGCCATCCTAAACTCAACGCACACGTGCATATACATGCACACACGCACAGATAGTGACATGCCGCTTGAATGTTTCCCCCAGAAAAGGACTAAAAATAAAAATAAGAGGACACCAAAAAAAAGAGGGAAAAGGAGAGAGAGAGAGACCACTGAAGATTGCTTCTGTGGTTAGACAAAATATTATTGTAAATGAACTTTAAGTACATTGCACCTCTTACGCTACCAAGCTTGAGATATAAGCACGTGAAAGAGGCCAATTGACTAAGTGAGCTTTTTGGGTCAGTCAGTAGCTCCAACTGGGAAGACAAAGTGACTTCGTAGACAGGATTGACCATGAAAAACTTTCAGAGCAGAAAAACATATTAAGTACTTCTCTCCTATCTCATTGCAAAACAGTGAAACCTGAAGCAGACCATAAAAGCCAAACATCTTGGGGCTAAAACCAGATCTTGGTGGATAACTTCAAACCTGAGATAGTCCTCCAGCACTTCCGGTAACTCCTTGTATATAAACTGTTTGAATTGAATCAACAATTAAAGCACGAGGTGATAGATGTTGAATCTTTTTTAATACATCTTGGAAGAGTAAAGGATCGATATTACTATATGCAATGCACATTCTAGACTAAAGCACTTATGTTTGGAGTCATCAGAAACTGACCAAACCAAGAAGACAACTGAATCAAACAAACCGTGACAAAAACTGTGATTTTGTCAGTCTTTTAGTCAGTTTTGGTTTAAGATACAGCCAAACTAAAAGTTCAGTCTGTTTATGATTTAAGAATGTGAAAATCCATAACCGAGCCAATATTTTCTAGTCTTGATTGGTTTGGATTATTTAAAGCCCACTTGATCAGATTGTTTGAGACACCCTTTTCAAACTTATACAGCCAGTCTATGAACAATCCTAGTTACACAGAATGCTCTTCTTCTCAATGATTCATGATACGTGCATTCAAATCAAAGTGTAATTGCATTAATATGAAATTATAAAGACATGAAATAAGTGACAGGAAAGCATAAGCTAAAATGATAGCTCACAAATCTATATAACATAAATTCATAATTGTTACCTAAATGTCAGTACTTCAATACAAGAAAAGTTCTTCCACTCCAATCCTTACACGATCAGCCCTGTTTACAATTTGTTCTACACTCTGCCACAAGGACAAAAGAAAAAGACACAGCTCCTGTACACTGATAATAAAAATGTGGCAGGTAAGAACTGTTTAAAAACTCTAGAGCACTAATTTTTAAGTCTTCTACCCTATGTACCCAAATCCATCGAATTAATCCCCAAATTTTTAATTTTTTCATTCCCAGCAAGAGCAAAAAATTTTAAGAAAGAAGAATAAGTTGGCTAAAATTCAGAATAAAATCAGTTTAGTTGAAAATTTAGTTTTCAATCACTTTTTATACCAAAAAAAAAAAAAAGGCATACACTTTTCCTTTTCATTTCTCTTCTCCCTTTTTTTAAGGAAGGGGGGAGTGGAGTTGTGGGCTAGTGTATGGGTTATGAAAATCCAAAGATGGTCAACACTCACCTCTTCCCCAGAGACATACACAACTGGAGCTGGTTTTCCTTGATCCTGTCCATCAGATATTAATGCAGCAATCTTCACATTGAAAAGAGTCGACATTAGATTAGAACACTTCATGGATAAATAGGTGTGAAGAAGAGAAGATAATTTGGGATCAATCAAAAGAATACAATCTCAGCATCAGAAAGGAATAACATTAAAATATTCCCCAAAGTACAACAATAGTAGACCAAATACATCAGAAGAGACTCACACCTGTAATAACAGTGTACTCTTGCCAACCCCACGATCAACGCCAACCAAAACCAAAGAACCTTCAAACATAAAAGGATATAATAAATTCAGCTTAAAGCTATCCACCAAAAAACTAAACTAAGCTCAGAGTCATCCACTTCTTCCAAACAGAGACATGAAGATCGAAACATAAACTTTGCTTAAGGGTTCATTATGCAGTAGACACTTTTCAGATAAAATAGCTGAGGCAGAGGGGCATAATTAGAAAACATGAAGCATTCAAAAAGCTAAAAACTGCTATATTTCGAATAACTGTTAGGGCACAGATACGGGAGTTGTTTATTCTATGTCCTTCAAACAGCCACATAGGTAGAAACATGAATAAGTAAATACAGCCAAATCTGGAATGAGACCATCACCCAGCACCCTAGCAACTTCACTTCCAAAGAGCCCAGGTCTGAAACACAAGCAAGCCAAATATGTAGGGCAGGATAAGAAATGCCAATTTATATTCCTCTAAATGCAGTACGTTAGAGACTTATCCATCTATCTATGAGTCATGAAAATTTGAAATGAAGTGGTTTGAATTTGAAATTAGTATTGCTGTTTATGATTTTTCGCTTGCAATTCGTGATAAAACAATTCAATACACTTTCACTTCAAGTACACACTTATGTATATAGATCCTAATAATATAATTTGAAGTTGTTGCAGTGGACATCTCCACCACATCTCATTAACAAACACCTCAGGAAGTAACAGAAGATCTCTGTCATGGACAAATATGGATGCATGACTGAACTTTGAAAGTACCTTTAGTGATAAGGTTCGGAATCGTTTTCCAATGTATAGAATGGAAGAAATCTAAGTTAAAAAGATTAAAAACAACTGACAGAAAGTAAACTTAGATAAAAATGTTGCCCATCTTATTTACTAATCCCTTGGTTCTCACTAGCTAAAAAAAAAATCTTAATATAATCATTTTCCATTTGGATTAGTTTTTGTGACCTTGCAATGAAACCAGAATAAACCACACAATGTGACCTCTGATGAACTATGTCTTAAACCTTGTTAAGCTAATTAAATATCGCCAATTAAAACAAAATGGCGTGCATTAAATATGTTTCAATATTCTCAGCTTCCCAAGCAACAAAACAAAGAGAAAATATAACTAAATGGAAAAGTCAAGTACTTACAGAGGAATCCTCCAATCCAACTGATTCATCCCGTGGTTCACCTCACTAAGCCTCAACGGCTGTGCTTCACCACCCTTCTGGGGCAGCCAAGACCGCATGGCAATTTCAGAAATCTCAATCCCGCTCCCACTAACCTGCCTATCCCCACTTCCAATATCCTTCTCCAAAAACCGCTTCATAGTTCCTACCTGATTACATTCTCTACAAATGCCCCACCACTGCCCATTTTCATACCCACAATCCTCACATACGTAAAAAGTTTTACTCTTTCCCTTCCTTCTAATAGTTCCCACAAAATGTCCAGTCCCTACGTCAGTTACCAAACCAGCCATATTAACACCTCTATACCTCTTTTCATTCGACGATTCCTCATATTCGTTGCTGTATCGCACTAATCCCATCCAGGTTTTATCCCTATAACCATCCTCCTCCACTAAATCATTGATTTCCTTGATTTCTTCGCTCAAAGTTCTCATTTTTCTATCAAAATCCTGATTCCCTTTACTATATCGCGGTAACGTTCTCCGGGTTTTATCCCTATCACTCAAATTTTCCCTCTTCAAACCACTACTCTTCTCCACTAAATCGTCAATATCTTTCAATTCTTCAGTCAAAGTTTCCCTCTTTCTTCCAAAATTCTCAACTTCATTCGGCAAATCTGAAGAGTCAGGCTCCAAATCCTGCTCATCGCTGTTCTTGATGCTCACCTGAGTCTCCATCCTCGAGGTGATAGAACTGTAAATACTCCAAGCTTGACAAGCAGGTTGGGCATTTCCAGTATTGGTAGAATCGGAATCGGGTGTGGAAGAATCGAGGGCGGAAATGGAACCCCTGCTGCAGAAACGAGCAGCTGTAGAGTGGAATTGGCGGTGGCAGGGAAAGAGGATTTTGGTGGTTTTAAGATGGAGAGGTTTATGTGGGAGTAGAATGTTCTTAATAGGCTTTCATCTCTGGGATTTGCATCAAAAGTAGTAATCTTCAAGTTTATCACTAGGGTTTAGGGTTTTGTCGTCAGGGTTTGATAGGATAATTTTGTCCTTTGAATTCAACCCGCCAAGTTCAAAAAACGGAGATGAATGGCTTGTGAGTTGAGGAATTAGAGAGACGACTGCGCTGATGATTCTTATGCCATGTCGTTTCAACGTTGTGATAATGCCTTCTAGCTTATAAGGTTTCAGCACGTTCCCAAACGGCGAGTAGCATGGTAAAATTGGGCATAAACTCATATTTGAAATTTCCCATTGTTGGATATATAGATAAACTTGCGGCCAATATTCTCAAAAAGGAAAAAGGATAAACCTGTGGCCTAAAAATCTAAAAAATTTTGTGCCTAACTGCCTATTTATAGTTTTATTTAAAATTAATTAAGTTTGTAATTATATTTTATTTCTAAATCAAGTTAGAATGGAGTGTGTCCATTCTATTTGACATTTGGCTAAAAAATAAAAAATTAAAATTTTTAATGACTCATTAATCCACATGAACTTTAATAATTTATTTTCCAACTCATTTTCCTACACTTTTCTTATATTTTCGTTGTACCCAAATGTGTCTCATCTCATCTTCTTCTACCTCTTTTTCACTTATTGACAATTTCTTTTTTTTAAAAAAAAAAAAAGAAAGCGATGGAATGGAAGTTTTGGTGAAAGGTACAAATACCTCTTCAATCTTTGAGATTGGGACATGGAGAGAAATAAAACATTTAAAGTAATTGGTAATCCTATATCACAACAAATTTCATATTACATAATACGAAAATACATTTTTATATTTATTTGGATAAATAAAAATTTAGTTATGATTGACCAAAATTTGGTTTTAATGTGGAATGAATTACAAAACCTACAATATATTGAAAAATACTACTCACTTATTGTTGATTCATTTTCAAACCTAAAAATCACTTATTTTCATTGTCTAACAGTCCATCTTTAATATTTTAAAAATTTTAAAGATTTATTTTCTTTAAATATTTAGAGTCAAGATTCCTAATTACTTTGACTTAAAAATTTGTAATACATAAATAGATAGCAGAAATATTATTTCAAGGTCATTAATTAAAATTAAAACTTATTTTCTTTATTATCTGATTATATAATGCTTATGAGCAATTTGAGAAATCAGTCTATTCTATTACACGATGGATCACCATCAAAAGTCCAAAAATCCTTAGGATTTACTAATATTTTTCAGTTAAAATCTGCAAAGATTTTACAAAACTCCTCCTTGGATGATCCGTCACTTTCTTTTAACCTACACTGTTACACAAAGGTTTCCAACTTCATGCCCTCGGATAAAAACTCCCATTTCGGTACTTTGAAAACAGTGTGAATTAAAATGCATTTTCAGAAGCTCACTATTGATTAAGTCTTATTTTAAGACTATATACCAAAGAACTTCAAAATTTTATCTAGTGGCTTAATTGAATTGTGTCTATCAAACAAAATCAATGTGAATTACGACATTCTAAAAGTTCAATCTTTCTTTTTCTTTTGGTTAATTTGATTTCGACTAGATTTAAAACTTGCAAACTCTTAATCTTAGATACCAACTCTAATCTTTCTTTCATAGACAGTAAACAAAAACTCAACGTAGGGACAACAAAAACAACCCAAAAATGATAAAGAAAACAACAACAATAAAAATTAAAAAAAAAAAAAACCCTCCTGAATTCTAAACCCATCTCCATGGTAAAACCTAAAGTTGTTCTTCTCTTTCCTTTTCATGAAGTTGGCCCAGCTAAAGTTAGAATTCATAATCCTCAACTCTAGAAACAACCGTAATATCATTGACTTAAAGGTCCGTTGGTTAGCAAAATTATTATTATTTTGAAAAAATTAGCACTGAACCCCATTATCTATAACCAACAAAAGCTTGCCTTTCTCCTTCCAGAAAACATTTTACACCTAAACTAGGCATGTGACGTTGAACAAATACTATGATTATCAAATTTCTTTGGTGGTCAAATATCAAACTGATGGGCATACGACACGCAGTATTAGAACAACATAAAGTTGTGAACTTTACGACACGTATACCAGAAGAAGACGAAATGGAAATCCACTAACAGGGGAAGAATGGTGGCTGGATCTAATATAAAGCGAGAACTGGTTGGTCCCACTTTTGTTTTGGCAGTGCTGTACGTCGAGAGGATAATCACAGGGACAAGCTGCCGGGCAAGGCGTGTCTCTAAGGTGGATTCAAGGTCAACCATCGAATTCTTGCATAAGGCCGAGGCGAAAGGGAAATACAGGAATTGTGTACGCACATGGGTATGCAGGTCCGAGGCGGATGGTGGTGAGAGAGTGAGCTTAAGTCATCAGCCTCCCTTTTATCCATCACTATGGCCAGCAGCAGGGGCTGGTGTCCAGCTCCCTCGCTTCCTCAACATCCTCCTCGGCACGGCAGGGGGGCTTCAGACCATGCCAAACCCCACATAGTTCCGCCAAATTGTAGATGAATTCTTTCAGGTTAGCGCAGCAAACAATTCTTATCCCCGCAGAACCGATATTTGAAAGATATTTTTTAGCTGATTTGGGAACAATGCACACTTTATATCCCAGTTTTGCCAAAGTTTTCTCTCTTTTCTGCATCTTGGGCAACTGCAACATCAGGATAAATTTTAATAAGCATGACTTGTACATCAGGAAATAGAAAACTATTGGAAGAATAGATTGAATTTCCAAAAAAAGCGTACTCCCGACTGTTATGATTGAACTAAAGTTGAGTAAAGTGGGTGTGATAAGTAGCAAATACTGCAGTATCCATATTTTGATGCAGGAACAATTTTTAGGAAAAACCTATATTTTACCTCTTGTAATTTCATTTTTTTAAAATTTTGATCCTTGCACTTGTATTTTTATAAATTTTCTCTCTACACTTTCATTTTTTTGAATTTTTCTCTTTGCATTTTTATTTTTATAAATCATCCCTTATTCTTTTATTTTTATTAACATCTCCCCCTTCACGTGGTCATTTTTTTTTACTTTGAAAGGAGGGCAAATGTTAAAAAAAATAAAAGTACATGAGACAAAGCTCAAAAAAATGAAATAGTAAAGGAACAATTTATAGAAATACAAGTGCAAAGACAAAATTCAAAAAAAAAAAAAAACATACAGGGGCAAAATATGCATTTTTCCAATTTTTAATAACAATCTTTCAAACTTCAAATTAGCTACATGCATATGTAGTAGTAAACTAGTGCTAGTCCCAACAATAAAAACTAGAACAGGCAGGATATGCCAGTCTTCCAGGGCTGCTCTCTCCTCTGTTAGGCCCTTTTGACCCAAAACAAACACGAGGTCAAGCAATCCAACAAAAAATCCAAACAAGTTTTGAAGACGCCCATAATATGGTCTTTCAAAAGAATTACTTTATCGGCTTATTTTCCTATTCGTTTTCCAAAATATAATTATTATAGAGGGAGGAGTAAAGAATTGCAAATAAACCATGAAAGGCTTTTTCAGGCATCTAGCTATTCCATGTGATGTGTGTGAGGTTTGAAAGTGAAAGGACCAAGGCATCCATGCTATAAAACAAACAGGTCCTAGTGTCGATACAAAAACACGTAAAAAGAATTATATAATTACCCCGCGAAGCTCGCCACAAGCCCAATTGTTCCAATAAATGCATCATCATTGGGAATAGGAATCTCCGAGAAACTGAGAAATGAAGCAACACAGGAATATCAACCTTCCAAAGCATAAAAGAAGCGAACACAAAATATTCTGTGTTAGTATTTTAACTTATCAGATAGGCAAATGAATAAATCAATTCAACACATAAGAGTTGAATAAAATTTGAGAACTAAAATTCTAATACAAGTTGAACAACCTCCTTATGTTAATAAGTAGTTTCTAGAAAGGTCCATAGTCTGGATATTTAGACTTTATATCTTTTGACAAACTTGAACTACCTAGAATTTTCCTTTATATTGCAACCATGCTATCTAGTGCCAATATTTGGCAAATATATAGCAAAGCCTTAATGAGACTACCACCATTTACAATGGTAAGGACAACAAGTGTTTCTAACTTGGGACAAGGGAACCACTGATGAGACAACATTATAATTTAAACCTAGGAAGGTTAACTACGATCTGTAACCAACACAATAAAAATGAGATAATCTATCTTCAATTGTAAGACACTCATAATTAGTTGACAAAAACCAAGAATGGAAAGAAAAGAAATGAATGAGAACGCTAGCCTGCTGCAAATTGCAGCTGCTATTTCAAGATCCCCTGCACTTTCTTTCAGTTTTTCATCGTGACAACATTTAGAAAGACATCCTATTACAGGGGAAAAACAAAACAAGAACATGTGAATGAAGCCTAAGCAATTACAGTAAATCACCCAGAGCCTTTCACTTGTGCATATATTTAATATTGATAAAATGCATGCAGTTGTAAAGATACTAAAATATTTGATATTGGGGAGTTCAGTTGCTGGAATAACTTTCCAATTTGGAATCACATTCTAAAAAAATCAATTTCCAAAACATAACATTATCGTATTTGATTATAAATAATCTTTTGCTTGCAATTCACAATTATTGTGTTTGGTTTGAACATAAAAAAGTATATAAAAAAAAGTGACTTTATTACCATATACCCTTATTTTATTTAATTAATCTATAAAACAGACATATGTATGTAGTTTGTAATAAAGTGTAACATAATAATAATAAAAAATAACGGTGAAAAATACTTAGAATATAATTTATAGTAAAAAGATTCAAGAAAAACAAAATTCAAAAGCAAAATTTCTTCATTTTTGTTTTGAACTATAGTTAGCTAGCTAGATTGGATTATAAACTATAATTTTTCATAAATCATATTATATATTTTATAATTTAGTATAAAATAACATGGAGGATTAAATTTGCCCAAATATTATTGATCAAGGAATAATTTTCTATTTATTAAATAGACTTTCTTACAATTATAAGATTATAACTTTCTCATCCCTTAGGATGGGAAAGTAAGTGTGGGGCCATCGTTGACTTACATAGTCATGGAGCTTTAAACCAGCTTGCTCCTTAAGAACCTACAATTCAGGACAAATGGAACTCCAAATTCATAATTGGCAATTTACACGTTACACACAATAAGTACTAAATTGTCATGTCAATGATTCAGTCCACCTAGAAAGCAAGTTGCAAATAAACAAGAACAAATGTTTATACTTTGCTCTGGGCATAAAGAAATTAAAGGATAGCATATATGCACACAAGAAGATTACGGTCATACATAATTATTTCCTGAATATAAAGAGCATCCACACAGACGCTCCTCAATGACACTTATTTATGGATCGTCAATGGCATGCATGCATCTTAATCTTAATAAAAACAAGTGCAAAACAACCGTATCATCGATGGCATGCAGCTAAATCTTATCAAAACCTTAGACCACTGAATGAAATAATCATGAAAGCTTTTCCTTTTTTGATCCCATTGACAAGAATTGAACCTAATAAAGAAGAGGGGGCTGGCACATAATGCCTGTAAAAGATTCAGAAAGTAATTAAAGTGATTGTGTGACAATATAAATAGAAAACAGCCAGAAAAGAGAAGTCCTAGATATGATCATCGTCAAGCTTTTCATCATAATAATAGTGAAGACAAAAAGTATAATAAACTAATTAGATTGTCAAAACAGAAAAGAGAAAAAAGAGAAAAAAAAAGAATAGAAAAAACACTACCTGAATTTCAACAAGCAAGCTATCAGATCCCTTCATTATTACAGCAATAGCTAGTCCAACTAAAATTTCTGAACTAGCATACTGCTCACTTAAGAACAGCTCACTAGGATTTGAAACAGCTTGCAAACCCGATTGTGACATTTCAAATACTCCTAGCTTAAAGCAGGAGGTAATTCTATTACCAACAAATCCCAAGAGAATCATTTATTTCATCAAATTCAAGAACCAAGCAAACTGAAACCATTGATTATGATTATCCATATGTCAATTTTTTCCAGAAAACTCTTGCGATAGGTACATGAAATACAAAATAAATTTCCAGTTCTAGAACAATATCAGACTCTGCACAACATATGTATAACTGATTGATCAGAAGTTCATTGATTAATTTCAGGACCATTCTAAAAAATAAACACAAAACACAGAAAAAAGACTTAAAACCAATTTGGAATATGCAGATACTATCGAAAAGGTAGTATATCCACAAAGAATATCACCATGGATAATTAGGGTGTCTTGAGAAACAGGTGTCGTAAACCTTATTGAAAAGAGCACAAGTTTTCAGGATAATGAATAATAATAAATATATTCACACAAAAATCTCAAAGTGGAAAATAGAAAAATGCAATTTAAATTTCCCATAAGAACACTGCCAAACTGGTCACTGGTATTACAAAAGAAGAGTGGAAGACTAAGCACCATTATGCACACTGTTCAGAAAGGAATAAGAACTGTAATGTTAATGACATAAAGAGCATAATATTAACTAATCAATAGATCTGAACTGCGGGCAAAACTAAATTGTATGTTATCTATATAAAATGGCTGTGCCCAAGAAATAAATACAATGCAGCGCATCACTGTAATTGCACACCTCATCAGTGGATTCAGAGCGATTCTTCACAGGTCGAAGTAAGCGAGAAACTGGGTGTTGTTCTCCCTGCTAGTAACATATCAATGATCAGCAAGCTTAACATGGCAAGCATCAAAAAACAAAAACACCTTTCAAAATCATACCAAAACAAAGCAAATTTCAACATAATCAATTGAAGTTGGTGTAACAAATGATGGGATTGGAGCAAGAGCAGAGAAAATGCCCAATAGAAAAGGTTACAAAGTAGCCTAAAACCTAACCAAATACTCGCTTTATCAACAACTCCAGTAAAAGAAAATGTAACAGGGCACTAACTTCCAAACATAGAACAGCATCAACGATGTGCTCCAAGACTTTTGGCCCCGCTATCTTTCCAGATTTGGTCACATGCCCAATCTATAAAACGTTCAGGAAAAACAAATAACAGCACAACAAATTCTAGTTAGAAATTGTAAGACACGAAAGAAAATAGAAAAATAATTTACTGCATTTGGAGAATCAACACCACCACGAAAACTGGTATTCTTGTTTTCTTTGGAAAAAGCAGCAAAGTGGATGTGCATTCTTTAACCTGTCACGAATCCAAACGATGTCAGAACTCGGCAATGTCACCCTGAACTCATTGCACATATGCATGCACATGCAAACACAAACAGACATGTACATAAAGCCTGAATGTTTGTTCCAGAAAAAGAAATAAAATTAAACATGAGGAAACCAGGGAAAAAAGAGGGAAAAAGGAAGGGGGGAAGGGGAAAAGAGAGATAGACAACTGAAGATCGCTTCTGAAAAGTTGCACAAAATATTCTAGTCCATGAACCTTAAGTGCATTGCACCTCTTATGCTACCAAGCTTCAGATATTAGGATGTAAAAGACGCCAATCTACTAAGTGAGCTTTGTCAGCCGGTAGCTTCAATTGAAAGACAAAGTGACTACATAGACGGGGTTGACCATAAAATAGTTTCACAGTAGAAAAATATATTAGGTACTCTCGTAATCGCATTGCAAAACAGTGAACACTGAAGCACACCATAAAAGCCAAACATCTTGCGCTAAAACCAAATATTGGTGGATAGCTTCGAACCTGAGATACTCCTCCAGAATTTCCAGTAACTCCTCCCATGTAATCTGTTTGAATTGAATCAACAATTAAAGCACGAGGTGATAGAGGTAGAATCTTTTTTAATATGTCCTCAAAGAAACTAAATTAAAGACATTAGTATAAGCATTGCACAAAAAAATTCCGGATTGAGGAGCTTATGTTAGGAGTCATCAGAAAGTAACCAAACCAAGAAGACAACTGAATCAACCCAGCCCCTTAGACAGTCATTCAGTCAGTTTTGGTTTATAGATACAGCCAAAAAGTTTAGTTTGCTTATGATTTAAGAATGTGAAAATCCATAAAAAACCAACTGTGCCAACATTTTATAGTCTTGATTGGTTTGGATCATTTAAAAGCTCACTTGACCAGTTTGTTTGGAACAACCAACTTATGAAGTCAGTCAATGAACAACCCTAGTTTACACAGAACGCTCTTGAACAACCCCAGTTTACACAGAATGCTCTTCTTATTGATTGATGATAGGTCTTAAATTCTTGACTGATTGCATGTTACACCTGAACCACAGACATGATTCAAATCAAAAGAAAAGTTCATCCACTCCAATCCTTAAAACGATCAGCCCTGTTCACAATTTGCTGTACACTCTGCCAAAAGGAAAAAAGAAAACAAGACATAGCACCTGTACACTAAAACTAAAACTATAGCTGGCAATTACCAAAAGCAATAAGGCCAGATTTGTTGGCGAGTGACAGACAAACTATAGCTTCTGGAAATTTAGAATAAGAATAATAATAAAGTTCCTTTTTGAAAAAAAAAAAAAAATTATACATGGAGTTGATCCATATAAGGTTCAATTTTCTCATCCTGAGCAAGAGCGAAGAATTTAACATAAAAGAATATACTGGCTAAAAGTCAGAATAAAATTATTACTAGTTGAAATTTAGTTTTCAAGCAATTTCTATACCAGAAAAAAAAAAAAATTTCCCTTTTTTGGAAGAGGGGAGTTGTGGGCTAGATAAAATAGTGTCTGCATTATGAAGATACAAAGATAGTAAAAACTCATCTCTTCCCCAGAGATATACACAACAGGAGCTGGTTTACCTTGATCCTGTCCTTCAGATATTAATGCTGCAATCTTTAAATTGAGAAGAGTCAACATCAGATTATAACACTTAACAGATAGATGAGGGTGGAGTAGAGAAGATAATTCAGGATCAACCTAAAAACCAAAAAGTAACCTCAGCACGTGAAAGGAGCAAAAACAAAATATTACACAAAGGAGAAGAATATCAGACCAAATGCATCAGATGAGATTCAAAACTGTAATAATAGTGTACTCTTGCCAACCCCGGGATCACCACCAACCAATGCCAAAGAATCTTCAAACATAAAAGGATATAGGAAATTCAGCTCAACCTTATAACGTAAGCTCAGAGTCATCAACTTCTATCAAAATAGGGACATGAAGAACAAAACATAAACTTTTCTAAAGACTTCACTATACAGTAGCTGAGGCAAAGGCAGAGGCAGTATAATAAGAAAACATGATGCATTCAAGAAATAAAAAACTCCTATATATAGTATACATAATCAGTGAACAGGAGGGGGATTGACTTTAATTTCACTTCTTTCAAACAGTCATATGTATAGAAACATAAACAAGTAAATCCATCCAAACCTGGAACAACACCACCACCCAGCACTCTAGCAACTTCACTTCCGCAGAGCCCAGGTCTAACAAGAAGCAGACCAAATATTTCAGACATGATAGAGAATGGCAATATATATTCCTCTAGATACAGTATACTAGAGACTTATCCATCTGTCTACGAGTTATATAAACACCAAATTATATGAAGAGTGACATATTTTTAAAAAGGTAATATAAATAAAGTTTAAAATAATTAGTTTTTTAATCCTATTTAGTTCGAAACAGAAAAATATTACCATATCTTGTATATTTGTTTGTATTTCAATATTGAAAGATAAAATATCACTTGCTTACTTATCCTTTTTACCAATTCTTATAAAATTTTCACGTAATATTTATCTAACCAAGTCAAAAAATGTAAAAAGTTTATCTTCACAATTTTTTTGAGATAGTTTTATTCTTTAATAATATCAAATTTTGATAGAAGCCTTCTTACCAAAATTTTTAGACCGGAGATTCATTCTTCTCTCTCTCTCTTTCTCTTTTTGTTTTAAATCGATTTTCTATTGTTATTTCTTAGCACAGTGAAAATAAATGTTATTTTTATGCTTAAAGATTGAAAACAAAAATTATTTTTTACTCACATAATTGATGTTGGAAAACTCAATTATTAATTAGTAATAAAAAATCCTTCTCTAACTCTTGCTTAGTTATTGACAACAACAATATTAAATATATTTGAAATTTTTTATTTTGTTAAATAATTATATTAAACAAATCTAATTTATAATTCTGATAAATTACCACATCACCTTCTTCATTTTTTTTTTTTTACTAAATACATAAAAATTTAGATGTTTTAGGGTAAATTTTGGCCTAAAATCTATCTGTGTATATGAAGCAAATCCTTAAGTAAAAATTGATTGATTAATGATAATATTTCATTGGACTTCAAAAGAATATCTGACATGAGTGGATACTTTACTCATTCATTGATGTTGGCATAAGTTGGCACAAAGGCTTTGTTTGTAATTAATTTTATTTTATTTTTATATTCTATGAGGTTCTATACATTCCATTTGAAAATTTTTAACAAAGATTATACGAATCAATATGCTCTACTTTAATATTTGATTCAACAAGTTATTTGTCAGATGAGTTGAAGAACGTGGCTTTTAAAACTGATTATGAACTCTATATTATCGAGGAAAACTTACTATAAAACTATAAATAAAAATAATGCTTAGGGAAAAAAAAAAAAAGAAGCTGTAGTAGTAGAGTTCCTTAAACTTCAATATTAAGGAATCAATATGATATAGATTATTAGATTTATGAAAGCTATTTTTGGAATAAAAAATATTAAGGGGTCAAGTTGACCATTTCAATTTTAAATATTTTGTCAGATGAGACTAAGTTGTGTCTAGATATCATAGTAGATGCTTTTGCTGTTGGCAATGAAGGTAAATCTTGTTCTCCTAGAGATTAAAAAAACATAAACTCTCTTCAGGGATGGCTTTGTAGCAGAGGATGGTTTCGCATAGCGGGGTTGGCGAAAGTGTGCAATATGGCTGATGCTAAGCAAGCGCAACACGAGGAAAAGACACAGCTAACACGTTTAGAGCTATCATTTGCTGATGAGAAAGCAGAATGGAGGAAATGCCATGATGAAGAAGTGATTGAAGCACTGGAGCCGCCTCCAAATTTGGAAGGTTTATGGATATGGGAATCGCATGGAACCAGAGTGTTCTCCACTTGGATGATGCGATTATCTAACTTGCAAACGCTTTTTCCTCACTAGGTGTATTTGCCTCCTTTAGGGAAGTTGCCTTCGCTTGAAATTCTTGAATTATGGACCATGTATGGTGTGAAAAAGGTTGGGGTTGAGTTTCTTGGGATAGAAACCGGTAAAGATGAGATATCATCATCATCTTCTGTGGTTGTGTTTCCTAAGTTGACAACACTTTGGTTTGTAGACATGCAGTATTGGGAAGATTGGATTGTTGATGATGATCTTTTGAAAGATTCAGTTTCAATAATGCCACACCTTCACACTTTGAAGGTGTCCCGCTGCCCCAAGTTTCCTTCTCCAGAAGATTATGCCAAAGAAATTGGTAATGTATAAATGCTCTGTCCTGGAAGAAGATTATCTATCTAAAGGGAGGAGACGATTGGCACGATATTTATCACATTCCAGACGTTGAAATAGAATTAATGGACGTAGTCATGGTTCTAAATGGAATCAAAATCTTAGCAAAAGAAGAATATTGCTGTTTGAGGAAGTTTCATGCAATGATGGCCTAATGTGTTTATAGCAGAAATGTAGATGAAGATGAAACCAACAAAGGACACTGTCATTTGCTTGGTGTCCACAGTAGAAGGCTGAAATACGGTGGAAGGATATTCTCTTGGAACATGCTACTATTATTTCTCTCTAAGATGGTTTCCTGTTACCCGAATTTGTTGTTCTACAGTTGTATGTTTCTCTTGCGATCATGTGTGAGATTGGACTCTTTTTCTCTTTTTTCTTAAAATGTGAGTGAAGATTATATTGTCATTTAGTTATTACATTACCTTATATTAGATAAAAATTATTATTTACTATTGGATTAGATAAGATTAAATACTGTTGAATTAGATAAAAGTTATTATTCACTATTGGACTAAAACACCTTACAATCATTATCAATTTTCTTAAAAATTCAATGGTGACAAATTAAATATCAAATACAATATTTTTTCTGTTAGTAATAATTTCTTCCACTTGTCTTGTAGAAGCTGCATGAGAAATAGGAAGACTTAAACCAGCTAAAAAAAGGCCTTCTGCATCCTCCAACCTTCCTGCCAATACACCAGGCCCCATCAACATGAGGATTAGGAGATGGAGACCAACTTAAAAATAGGCCTTCTGCATCTCTAATTACAGCACCAAGCCTTGTTTGAACAGAAAAAAGAGCTAATCAAAACAAAAATTAATTGGCATTTTAGCCGTAACTCTTAAAACTTGAAGATTTCGCATGGGCATGGTACATGCAAGATGTGTCAAGATATAAACCATCAATTTCAGCAACCACAAGGACTGAGCAACTCTAGCAATTGGAGGCATTCCATTAAATGAAAGTCCGAGGCAATGTCGTCGTCATATTTAGTAGCTTGGCTCCCATGCCCAGGATGTATGGTCTAAGTCTAATCATAATACTTATGTTACAACTTATTATGAGAATTGAATTTAGTGATAAATTAGAGAAACACGTGTTGGTAGCTTAATAATCAAATATCCACTCGTTGATAAAATTTCATCGATTATGTACATTTGAAGAACAAAAAATAGATTTTTGCGAGCAAAGGTTAATTCTAAATCTTAATGAAGTTAGTTCAATTAGTGAAATTAATGTAATCAACTTAAACAATGAAATTAATATAATCAATTTAAATAGTGAAATTATGATAATTCACTGTTTAATCAATGAAAGCATATGATTAGCTTAATTAGAGGAACACGTGCTGGTAGACATATGTTGTAGCTGGGTTATATTATGTAAATTTAATCAATTGGGCTGATGTGCCACAATTTTATTGTTTCTCTCTTTAAAGACAAAGAAAGAAAGAAATAAAATAATATAAAAATACAGATCATACGTAGGTTAATTTGCAGATAATGATTTCAAGAATATTATATAAAAGATCCGAAATTCGAGTTGTACCCAGTATTAGTACCATCATTAAGATTTTGATTTAAAGGATCACCTTCACTACACATCACATCTGGCCATTGGTTGGTTGATGATTTGGTTGTTTGTAGTCCACAGGTACAGTCAACTGCAGTGGCATTAATTTACTTAACCTACCTTTATCTGTTGAACAATGCCCTTCTGCCTTTCATTCACAGAGTTTTCTACAATCAGCATCACGTGTCAATTATGTCACCTACGAAACTTTTGAAACTACCAAATTCATTTTTTTAGACAAAAAAACAGATAAAAATGTATACGATTATTCTTAATTAATTAACTTGTACATCAAAATTTCATGGTACAAAAATAAGAGTTCGTATAACTCAATTTCCTTCTATTTTGATCAAGATTTTATAACATCATATTAGTTCATCACCAAAATTATGAATTTAGTATATATATATATATAATTTATTTCCACTGAGTGTACAATTTATAATAAATGAGAATGCAAGTGTTTTTACATTTATGAAAAATAATGATAAATTTGTTACCTAATTATTTTATACATTATTATATCATCACATATATTTGATATACATAAATTTTTTTCTTTATTCAAAATATTTTGATATATATTAACAAATCTATGAAACATATGGACGTATTCAAATAAGGTGTATGGGATTATTTATAGCACTTCTAAAAAAAAGTTGGTAGTGATTCTAATACTTTGGCACATTAAAAAATGCCATCAAATTTATATTCTTATCATAGGTGTTAAAAAAAATGTAATAAAACATTTTAAAAAAAACAACAACAAACAAACAAATATTACTTGGGCCAACTAATATTCTGATACTCGACTAAAAACAAATATTAGATGGTTTGGTCTGTTGTTGCCCGCCCAAACCACCCAGAAAGAAATTGGAGGGAAAATCATAGAGATTACAAAAAGAAAATTTACTTTAAGGAATTCATTATTTTCAAATCACACATAACTAAAATCTACCAATATCTTTTTGTCATCTACTATTAATGAAGACAGCAAGCCAGTAACTAAAAATATAAAACAATCCAAATTTATCTTTAATCGTCTAAATTTAAAATAACAGTAAATTTAATTAATAAAGAAAGTACCAAAGAACACAAACTTTCTAAATTTTGAAAAGCTATAATTTGTATTACGAGATCTATAATTGGGACTCCGAAAAACTAATCTTTTGAAGAGTTTTTTTAAACAAAACAACTGTAGTTTCTTTTCTTTTGATCGTCAAATTGGAATCAGAATCGGAATCCATCCCTTGCTCTCTCTAAACCCAAAAAAATAATTAAAAAAATAAAGGCTAGGACCATCTTATTCACACAAACATCTAATGAAACGGAAGACAAAAACCCATTAGGCTGGCTGCGTTTTTAATTATTCTACTGATTTTGAAAACTGAAAGCAGTTTATTGTGTAAAGGTTGATTTTTGGTTTTGGCCAACTGATGTATTCTTCTACAGAGACTAGAAACATCCATCAAAGCTTTACTGTTTAGTTAATTCCCAGTTCAGAATCAATGGGTTTGAGACCCACTCTTCTCTCTTTAATTGTGATTATCTTCTTTTTCTTCCTCTTTATTCAGCACTAATTGAATTAGGTTTGGCTTATTTTCTGATATTATTGAACTTTTTGGTTTGATTTGAGATGGGCTGTAATGATTTTATTTTTCATTTTTTATGGGATGATTGGCCATTTCACTGAACTGGGTTTTGTTTTATTGGCTTATCTGTTTGATTTTTCGTGTTGATCTTTGATGGGTTTAAGTGGGTTTTGTTAATTATATTCATGGCTTTGTGGTTTAATCTGTGATTGGTAAATTTTTAATCTCTCTAGTTTTGGGCGTGTAATCTTCAGAGTCAGATTGTTTATGAATGTTGATTCTTTTTTTAAACTTTTCAAATTTGTAGTTGCTATATTGGGATGTAGATCATTTTTCATTTAATGCGCAAGCTTTATGTGAAGATTTAGGATACGGTGAAGTGAATTTTGCTTCTAATGTATCTTTTCCTATATGGGGAATGATCATGTGCGTCATGTGGTTCTTCCCCTTTTTGGCCTTTACGTGATGGAGTAAATGTTAATCATACAAGGGTTTTGTTGCTTCTTCATTTTCTCTGTTTATTATGTTTCTTAATCAGATATAAACATGCTAATATTTCTATGTGGGGAATGATCATGTGCGTCATATGGTTCCTCCCATTGTCGGTCTCCATGTGATGGAGTAAACGTTAATCATACAAAGGGTTTTGTTGCTTGTTCATTTTCTCTGTTTATTATGTTTCTTAATCAGATTTAAACATGCTAATATTTGTTTTCTTTGCCGTGTAGATGGAGGATATTTATGATCTTTGTATCTCTTCTATGTCTGTGCATTTAAACGCAATTAGAGGTACTAATTTTCATGATGGCTAAGGAAAAGAATGATATTAGGCCTGTATTAGTCAGAGTTGGGCTGGCTTTAGCTCTTTCTTTTGCTGGATTTCTGTATTCGCGCACGAAAAGCAGAAGGGATAAATTTTCCCAGCCTCCTTGTTCCCCAAGACCTTCAGGTTTCTAGAGGCTTTTGGTGAATTATTCATGTCTTATTTCTTATGTCTTTTCATATTTCTGTTGACATTATGATCGTATTATGTGTGTTGACAGATCATGTCACTGAAGTTGATGGAGGAGGAAGACCTGCAATTAGGAAGACACCTAATTCTGAGAGCTTCACGTCAGTTTCAGCAGAAAGACATGTTAGTTCTTTTCATAATTTTGTTGCACATTCAGTAGTTGATTTCTCTTTGAGTAATATTTTACAATCAAAGTTGGGTTGTTATCTGCTTATTTTCTTATTTGTAGGTAATGACACGATAAGTTTGTTGGTTATATCTGGTGCAATAACTGTTTGTGATGAGCGAAGAAACTGAACTTCTTTAGTGCATTAACTGTTTTGATGAGTGAAGAAACTGAACTTTTTTAACTGCTTACTTGCCAGGACATTTTGATTTTGAATATTCATTTGAATGGAATCTTTGGCTATGGTGGTTACATTTTTTTCATGTTTGAGATATAAAGAAATCGATAAATTGCTTTTTCTGGATTTTACTTAATAAGAACTATTTCTGGGTTTCTGTCTAGTAGGAAGATGCATACATGCTCAAGGTTGCTGCTGATGATCCTAGTGCTCTTTCTCCAAGTGTTAGATACAATGGAGATAAAGATGGGTACCTCTTGCCTGAATTTAATGATCTTGTGAAGGAATTTGACTTTACTGCCACCAATGCTGGGATACCTCCAAAAAAGGACCTAGGAACAGGTAGGTCAGATGTGGAAACTCCAAAAGCATTTAGAAGTGTGGAAAAGGATGATTATGAGAAAGAGATTGGGCATTTGAAGGCCATGGTTAGAAAGCTTCGAGAAAGAGAGAAGAACCTTGAGGTCCAATTGCTTGAGTTTTATGGCCTTAAAGAGCAAGAAACTGCCATGATAGAATTGCAGAACCGTCTGAAAATAAACAAT
>CATIWR010520286.1:0-22086 GCA_949677035.1 Omphalea diandra | reverse complement strand
GTTGAGATATTTCCCCTTCATTATGACTGATTGCCAACATATTGAAAACCTGCTCACCCTGAGATTGGTCATTTGTTTTGGTGACTTTATAGACAAAATTAGACAATGAGTAAAACATGAAAAATATTCCTTTATGTGTTTTCTAACTTCTGGTAAATCATTTTTGCAATTGGATTTGTAAGATTTGAGATATATCTAATAATGTAAGACCTACTCAGGCTGAGATGATATTAAAACAGGGTAAATTCATAAAATTGACCATAAATTATGTAGTGTATTTTTGGACTGAATTTTGGATATGGTGTACCCATATATGTCTAGTTTAATTAAAAAAAAAAAGAATCAGTCATTTTGATTTGTGAGTAAAAAGTAATTATCGAAGCAACCGATCAAGGTCATGATATTTTACTAGAACATATTTGCATAACAGGATGAAAATCTTACTTTATCATCATGGATTGATTTGGTGTATTGAAATAGGTCCTCGAGGCATTGAAGTTAATAATGTGAATAATCCAGGACCATCTACAACTTAATAATCTTAAACGACCAGGTAAATAAATATCTAATGGTATTATACGTGTGATTGGTTAAATGCCATGAACATATATTCAATGGAATGAACTGTTGTTTAATGAGAAGATATTGATGAATACATTGATGAAAAGATGGTTATACTCTTGATTTATTTATTTCATGAGATGTTGATAAAATTATGACTTGGGAATGGGAGTATGTGGTAATATGAGCTACCAAAGTTATGGGTATTGTTATTAGCCATTATATTGCTGAAATTTTATTGGATTTATAGTTGATGTGTTGAAAGACTAATACTTGAAGTTGTCAAGCAAACAACAATATTCATAGCTTGTATGGCAATGATATATAACAGCCTATTGGCAATAACTTTTGAGAGCCTGTGTGGCAATAACATTCGATAGCCTATGTGGCAATGTTATCTAAAGCTTGTGTGGCAATGTTATCTAAAGCTTGTGTGACAATCATATTTATAACCTAAGTGGCAATGATATTTATAACCTATGTGGCAACTAAAAAAGAAAGCCTTTATGACAGTGATATCTATAGCCTATGTGGCAACAATTTATGACAGTCTGTGTGATAATAACATTTAATAGCCTATGTGGCATTTAAGAGTAAAAACTCTTTATTTCGTGTATGGATATGATAATGAGTTATTTATATTTAAATGTTTGTTATGTTATTTGAGATTGAAGTATCGTTATGGATTTACTTACTGAGTTTGCAAGCTCACTCTTTTGCATCAAATTTTCTTTTAGGAAGAGTAGACTAAAGATTGCATCCGTATTACATTTTGAAGTTGTTGTCTACTAGTCTAATAGAGGTTAGTCCAGTATACAGTCAATTAGTATTTTATTTTGTTTAGCCATATATACTTTGTTCCAAATAGTTATGATGTTGTTAAACAAGATACATAGTGTAAATAAAAAAATAATAATTGAAATACTATCTTTTAATGACAATGGATAGAATGAGAGCATTTCAATGATGTTATATCACTCTAGTATTCCATATTTTATGAATAAGTTAATGCACCTACTTTAAGAATTATTAGTAATTGGGATGTCACGACAATACTAATGACTATTATAAATTAAGACATGAGATATGGGACCTTATCAACAACAAGACTATTATGCCACTGAAAACTAAAATTCTTAGTATCCAGGGAAATCCTTTCCCAAACTATCATAATATTCCTCCCCCAAGTCAATAAGCATTTATGATAGACTCTAGGATTCTTGAAGAGGTCATTACTGGCACTATTGAGGAGATCACGAGGCAAGTCAGGGTGCTATGCACCATTAATCCTTAGGAAAGTTTAAATGAGGAGACAAAAAAGGTGCAAGGAAGAGGATGATTCAGCTGTGGGAAGAAAGTGATTGTGGGAGAGAAATGAAATAGGTTGGCCATTTTACTCATAGTGGGAACTACTATCCTGATACAAAAACTCCTAAAGAACCAAGGGTTGAAAAAGGTATAATTGAACTTATTGTGAAGGAGAAAAGGGAAGACAATCCTACTATAAAACAATTAAAGAAGGTATCAACTCAAATAAGTTTATGGGGATTATTTATTATCTCTTAAAAACATAAAAGTCTATGGTTGAGGCTTTGCCAAGCCTAGTATTTTCCAGTGAAGCCATACCAAAAGGTGTTGCATTAGTGACTCATAAGGATAAGATCACATTTTGAAATGAAAATTTACCACCAGAGGGAAGGATTATAATCTTACTCTGCTCATCTGAGCTGAGGTAAAAGGAAGGTGTACTTTATGTGTGATGATTAACGATAGATATGGGATCAACATTTGGCCCTTAAAGTTGTTGTACAAGTTTGAATTGTCTAAAAAAGATTTAGAGGCTTCTGACTGTGTCATTACAACTTATGATAATAGTAAAAGGCTAACTACATTTGTGTTTAAGACTATGGTAAAGATAGGTGTAGGGGAGATCATGGTGGAATTCACAGTCCTAGACATTCAAATTACCTTCTCATTTTTTCTAGGAAGACCATGGTATCATCCTTTAGTAGTGTGCCCTTCACTGTTCATCAGAAAGTAAAGATTCCTTACAAGGGGGAAATTATCACCATCTATGTAGAAGTTGGAGAAATTGTATCAGCTATAAGTATGGCTATTTTTCATCTTCAAAGGTTTAGGTTATTGAAGTCAATAATAAATGGGTTAATCCAAAGATGATGGGGATTATGAAAAACATGAACTTTCTGTTAGGGCAAGAATTAGGGAAAGATTTTAGACATATCAGAGTTCCTAGAGATTCCCACTTAGACAACAAATAATGGATTAGGGTACTATGGTGAAGGGTCAAAGCAATAATTTAGAGATTTGACTATAACACTTTCAGATTTCTTCATGAAGAAAGGGAACGTTACTTAAAAACTGAAGCAAAGGACTACTTAGAGTGAGAAGTTATTGGGCCATGACATGGACAAACTTAAGAAGTTTTCTTTTACCTGTATGTTGGTGAGCTAGGATGTTAGAACTATAAAGACTCACCAGAAGATGAGGATGGTAAAAAGGAGAAAAAGAAGAAAGAAAAATAGCTTGCAGGGGTAAAGAATGGTTAAGAATCAGTACAGGTTGTAGTTTTATATGGACCTCAATCTACATGGTTGTGGGATGATAAGAAGAAGGTCACTATTAAATAGGATGACCAATATTTGCTGGATTAGGACTTTTGGTCTGTCGAGGAAGATCACATAAAGGAATCTAACTTGATAAAGTAAGATGTACCCTTCGTGGACTCAAAATAGGAATATACTGGGCTATTCAAGTTTACTGAAGTTGTGCACATTGAGATAAAATTGGAGGATATTGAAAGCATTATCACAAACTCTATTGAGGAAATGGGTGCTGAGGAAATGCAAGGTCTAATGGTAGAGACTGAGCCAACTATGGTGAAAAGTGTAATTTTATTTTGAAAATTAAACTGATAAATGACCAAATGAAATAAAGTTTTAAGGCATTTGCCAAGGTTGTTACTACTACAGAGAATGGGAAAAAGGCAAATCCTTCACAAAAAAAATTGATCTTGAAGTTCAGACTGATAAATTGAAGGGCAAAAAGGAGGAAAAGGCTCAGGCAAATAAGGCTCCAAATGAAGAGGTCTTTCTTGCTACTACTAATGTTCTTGTTTCTAGTCTCTTTGAGGATGATGATGTATTTATTTATAAGTTTAAGGCAATGAATGATGAATTTGCTTACATGTGTAATGTGTTTCCTAATGGCATTGTGCATAGCATGCATCATCTCTTGAGCATATTTAAGATTAATTCTATGCATACTACTTCATTTAATCTTGACATATAAGAAAATCCAAAAATCTTACTCATCACCAATGATGTCACACCAAAGAAGCGAAGGAAGTTCAAACAACTACTTAGGAAATATTAGATGACTTTTGCCTAGTCGTATAAAGACATGCTAAGGGTTTATAGGTAAATTGTATAACACAAAATTTTCACCTACAACATATGAAACTAGTAAAGTAGAAGCTTCACAGGATGAGACCAAAATGAGCCCAGTTGGTCAAGGAAGAGGTATCAAAGTAACTAAATACCAAGTTCTTGGAGATAGTGGACTGCCCTGAATAGTTAGCCAACATAGTGTTTGTACCAAATAAGGATGATAGAGTAAGGGTGTGTATCAACTATTGAAATTTGAACAAAGCAGAAGTGTTTAGGAACTTATTGCTAATCATTTCACAAATAATAAATGAGTGGGAATTGAAAGAAGAACATTTGGGCCTACATTTAGAGCATGTGAAGGGGTTGTGCAAAATTTCTAAAGGGTCACATTTTGTCATCTACTATGTGAAGAAAATATGATGGCTGATGCCTTGGCTACCTTAGTCTCTATTTGGGATAGGCCAGAGGTGATGCCCATGAAACCACTTATCATGCGTCGATATGGGGTGCCATGTTACAAGGATATAGGAGTAATGTAAGTGTTAGTAGAGAATCACCCTTAGTATTTTGATATACAAAAGTATTTAAAAAGTGGGGGATAACACTAAAGATGTTGGGAAGAAGGTTAAAGATGAAGGTTATCTTTATAATTTATAGTTTAATGATGGGGTAATGTATAAGAGAATGTCAGACTGAGTTCATTTATGGTGAGTGGCTAAAAAAGAGGCCCATAAAGTCATGAAGGAGGTGCATGTTGAGTTTGTGGTCCTTATATGGATGAGAAAGTATTAGTTAGGAAGATTTTGAGACTTGGGTACTACTAGACCACTATGAAACATAATTGTATTTAAAAATTTGGAAATTATCATGAATGTCTAGTTTATGGTAGTCTTAGTCACTTACTTTTGATCGAGCTATATAATTTGACCTCACCTTGGCTATTTGTAGCATGGGGCATCCATGTAATTGGAGAAATCATACCAACTTTTACAAGGGGGCATAAATATGTCATAGTGGTAGTGGACTACTTTTTGAAGTGTGTAGAGGCTGAAGCCTTTAAAAAACAAAGGGCAAAGCAAATGGCACACTTCATTGAGAAGAACCTTATCTGCCACTATAATTGTGTTGCACCATATTATTACAGATAATGGCATCCATTTCCAAGCTGAGGTCAAGATTATGTTAGGAAAATATGGGGTAGTTCAACACAAGTCATCTCCTTACAGACCGCAGGCTAACAGAGTAGTGGAAGCGATAAATAAGAATGTTAAGAACATCATTTCTAAGATGATTGGGACATACAAAAACTAGTCTAAGAAATTACCTTTCACCTTATGTGGTTATCAAACTGCAACAAGGACGACAACTGGAATGACACCATACTTTTTACTGTATGGGATGGAGGTGGTACTACCATTTGAGTTAAAAGTGAAGTCTTTACAGGTATTGGTCAAATTTGACATCCCTGACTACTAGTGGGCGAGAAATAGATTTGAACAAATGGTTTTGCTAGATGGGAACAGATTTAGGACCCTATATTGCATTCAGTTGTATTGGTCTATGATCGTTCATGCATTCAATAAGAGAGTCAGGCCCAACATTATAAAGGTTAGTGATCAAGTATTGAAAAACATTCGACCACATACTGATGATCCCTGAAGGAAATTTGGCTAAATTAGGAAGGGCCCTATATGATCAAACAAATTTACTATAGTAAAGTAGTAAAGCTGGTAGATATGGATGGGAATGAATTTACTGAGCTAGTGAACATTGATCAGTTGAAGAAATATTTCATATGAGGTATGAGAAAAGTGAAAATAACCCATTAAGTTGAAACCCTGAAAGGGAAGCTCAGGCAAAAGTCAGGACACAAATAAAAAAAGAGAAAAAAATAAGAAAAAAAGAAAAGGAAGAAAATATTACAAAGTCAAAACCCAAAAGGGCAGCATAGGTAAACTTTAGAGCATAAAAATGAACAAAATGGACATAGTAAAAGTCGAGAGAGTGCTACTGACCACTAGGGGATCGTTGATAAGACAACTAGGTGATGACAAAGAGAAATAAGGATGAATGAGTAGAGGATTAGGGCAACAATGGCATTAAGCAAGATAGTTAGATGATCTAGTATACCAATGTTAGAAGTAGAAGTCATGCATTTAATTAATGTGTAATATGGAAAATGTAAATGATTCATGCCAAACATAATATCATATGGAAGTACATTTGCATAATTAAAGCCAATTCAGTTATATATGGCTTTAAATTAGAATTAAATATAAGACAATTTTTCTCTCATAAAATATCATTATCTAGTGTTTATTAATGTGATGCTTATAGCTCTAAAGGTTACATAACCATGACATGTAGTCTGCATCATTGTCAAAGTGAAGGTCTCAACCAGTGCAAATTTCGTACATGGGGTGACCAATCTAAGAGGTCTCAACCTTGTCATGGAAGTGTTGGGTCAGAGAGCCATTGACAATTGCAATGAGGAATTATACCTCAAATCGGGGAGCATTGAATTGATGATGCACAAAAGTAGAGTCATAAAATGTACTTAAAGCTAAAAACAAGTAGGATGATGCAATCCCTATAAGTCTTTAAGTTAACATGTGATAGATTCCACCACAGTCAACTCCAACAGTGTCGATGATGGTGATATGAGACATCCGCTTAGTCCACTCAACCCTGGTATTAGCTGGTCTTATTAGGCTATGATTTGAATGATGTTATAGGCAGCAAATCCTTACATCCATAGTTGGACCAACTAGTAATGCCAACCTCTCTTGTAGCCATACCTAAAAAAGAAAAAAAGAAAAAAAAAGAACAAAATGTGCTCATTAGGTTGAAAACCCAAAAGGGCAGCCTAAGCAAAAAAAAGCAGCTTATTGGATTGAAAACCAGCAAAGGTGGTCTAGATAAAAATTAGGGGATAAAAGAAAATAAAGAAAATTAAGCAAAAATTATGAAAAAAGATACTACAATAGAAATCCATACCTAAAGTAGCAGTGAGCTTCTTGTGAAATAATCATTAAGGTCGAGGTCCACTCCGTCATGTCCCATAATGGTTTAGCCCAAGATCATCGGCACGAGAGTCCTCTCTAACTAAACTCCTTCCAACAGTGGTAAGACCTGTAGATTAATCTCTCCATTGTCCCTCTATAACAAATACTCGCCCATCAGGATAGCTGTGATAATATGAGCCTGAGCTGCCTAAGCATGGCCCCTAGGAGGGAAAAGAGTGATGAAAAGGGCTATGAGGATCTTCTCCATGCTCAATGTGTACCTGGGTACCGCCTCATGTCGTATATCAAACAACTCCACCATCTTTCAGATGTGTGGCTAATCTAGCTGATGTAGAGTGATATAGTTTGCAGCCGTGACCCAATAGTCTAAAATAACACCAAACTCCTTTAATAGGGGATATATTTCTGCATCCCCAAAGTGGTATGGGTGGTGGAATCCCATAAATCACAAGTTGCTTGTATAAAGTGAGAGTCAAGGTGGACAAAGGAGAGGTAATAAAGAGCTAAAAGATTCGCCCATGGTAGGTTGGACAAAATTTGGGGTGGAAAAGATCTCATAAAGGTTCTTAGCATGGTTTGGAAGTTGAAGATAGCAAATGAGAAATGCAAGTTGAAAATGGGTTTTTATAGCAAATGGTCAAACTTGCAAGGGTTGTACTCCCCCTGACTAGGACTATATAGCCTCTGACTAGGGATGTATAGCTTTCCTTCATGGCCAGGGACGTACATCTTTCCAATTGGGTTGTACAACCTTCATTCCCTAAAGCAAGTTGGCCAACCTATCCCTATGTTTCAAGTTAGGGATGACTTTGGTACCTGTTATGTAAAGCAAATATGTAAAAAGGGGGTGGCAACAATTGTTCAAAGATGCATAATCAGGCAAAAAAAATCATACCTCTATGAAAAATGTCAAGGTTTCATCAAAAGTGGAGACCGTATCGTGCCAATTCATCCCATAATATCCTAAGTAAGCATCCAAAAGTAGGGCTTTTCAAATTGCCAAAAAAATTATATAGTGGTGCAAAATAATAACTAAAATGTTTTTCTACTAAAAAGGAAACAGTAAAATGTCCTAAAGAACCAAGCAAGGAAAAAAAGGGGTCTTCATGGCTTAGCTACTGCAACTCCTAGAAGGGGTCATCTCAGAATCCTCAACCTTGCCATCCTTCACCACAAATTTGTGTTTTACAGTAGCCTAAATTAAGGCCTCAATCTTTACCTTCGCCTCAATAAGATGTTGATCCTTCTCTCTAATTTCATGGTTTTGGCATTGGATCATCTCCTACAAGAAACACAAGGGTTAGGATAACTAAGACATGAAACACATAACACACAAATCATGAACATTCTTGCATGCATTATTTTATTTTCTCATATTAACCTATAGAGAATGCATTTGTAATGTCATGACCCTCTTTAAGGCGACAATTAGGTCAACCATGGCCTCAGCCTTGAAACAAGGAATTTGTAAAGAGGGAGAGAAAAACATTCTTACAAACATAATTTGCTATGAAATTAAGAAAAAAAAGCTCAAAGAGTACTTACGTGGGTGATCTTGGCCTGCTCAAATGTACAAACATACCGAGTGATATGCAACAACATCATGGATCCAATCAGTGAAGTCATGCAAGATTCCACCAAACTGTTTGGCATATAGGTCAAATTGCCCATCACCATGGGCTCTACACCACTTAATAAAGATATGTGGGCCTATTTGCGACCCTAGGCAGTAACAACACTAAATCTTGAAGCAAGAGCTAGTAGTACCTTGACCTGTATACTATAGAATGACCCCCTCATTGAGTGCATAACGTGAAATGCCCTAATAGCCACCTCTAATAAAGGAAGGCTCCCCATGAGGGCCCCTACCATGTAGGACATATAGGGAATATTGACAGAAGATAACTGATCCCTAAGTACATAATGCAATGCTGACACAAGCTTTGCACCCTTGAGGTCCCTCACCTAGAATAAGTTAATGTATGGACATATGTTAACCTAATGTTTGCAAGCCAAAAGTAAGTTTTATGAAAAAACTACAAGTGGCAAGGTGTACAAAAAATAAAATAAAATTGAAAGGATAAAAACTTCTTGTGAGATGATGATACAGGTTATAGACTCTCGATATGTTGCGCCCTCTAGAGAAGAGCCATATGGAAACATCTTAGTTGTCATGCCCTTTAATGGGATTACCCATGCGAATCCCCACTGAGATCATAGTTGCTCAAGGCATCCAGAGTTGGGAGGTCCTCGTCTAGGAACTCCTCTTAAACATCGAACATCTCATCATCATAAAATCTTACCACAATAACTATCCAAAAAATAAAAGCAGTACCAAAAGCTAAGTCTGAAGCTTTGAAAGGGAAAGGAAGATAAAGAAGAGGAATAGTGTAAATGAGATGAGTCACTTTTGAGGGGCTTATATATTGGCCTCAGGCTGTATAGCTCTGTTTGGCCAAATCAGACTAGGTATTGTGGGCCCAAATCCCTATTTAGCCCAAAGCTAAAACATCCTTTTTAGCCCGTTAAGCCTAATTCTTCTCCTTACGCCCAATTACACCTAAATTACCAAAATACCCCTGACTTCCCAAAAAGCTTAGAGTATCCAATTTACCAAAATACCTTATACCTCTCAAAGAGCCCTATAGTGGCTAAATTACCAAAATGCCCTCAATGCTTATAGAACACCTAACAAGTACCCTTAACTTTCCTATTCAAACTAAACCAGTAAAATATCCTTTAATGGCAAACTTGTGGCCTCATAGGCGACAACAAAATTTTGAAGATAAATTACTTTCTTCCTAAAATGGCAAAACCCTAGGAAGTACCTTATACCTTGAGATAATTAGACCCCTCATAATAGCTAAAAGAGATATAAGGATATGAATTTAGTTTTACAAATACAAGAAGAGCTCCAAAGACACTAGGACCATTTAGGAGGCATCCCTAAGCTAGCATCATCAGCTAGAAAGATTGAAACACCTATAAAGAATTGCTAAAAGCATATAAAACTCTCGATATCTTCTAAAATCTGCCATAACAACTCTGGTGCTTCCTATAATGCTACTGGAAGGTGAAATTTAAGCTTGGTACTTGCTAAAGAACTACTAAGAAGTTTAATAACTATTTGAAAGATGCTAAAGAATAATCAACTTTAGTGCCCACATGAGAGCTGCTGAGAATTATCAACTCTAGTACATACTAAATGGATACTAAAAAGTATAAGCCAACCTTGGTACTTGCTAGAGAGCTACCAAGAAGTTTAGTGTCTGCTTGAGAGCTACTAAAGAATGATAAACTCCAGTACTTACTACAGGGCTATTAAAAGGTGAAAGCCGACCTTGGTACTTGCTAAAGAGCTACCAAGAAGTTCTATACCTGCTGAATAGTTGCTAAATAGTGATAAACTCTAGTGTAACATCCCTTTCCACACTCATTGGCATTCTTACATGAACATAATTCATTGCATAAATGATTTGCAATCCCACATGAACATATGCTATATATAAATGATCATGCAGATATATGAACTGGATAAGCACGACGATGACACTTGGACCATTACATTTGAGACACTTGAACATATATGTAATGTTTATGTAGTTACATGGAAAATTATCTTATATTATATGCATGTTATAGCATCATAAATAATGGTGTTTTAAAGCTTATTTAAAAGTATAATTAACATATGGGATTAGGAGATGCATGAAAGTGATGAAAGAGTGAAGAAGATAGACTAAAAGAGGAATATTGAACTTCCAACTAAGGGTAGTGAGACACAACGATTTTGTCTTATTAGGGTTGGTATACAAATTAAATTTTATATCTTTTAGGATCATATTGGAGAGCCAAAAGTGTTAGGGAGTGTAGAAAATAGAAAGAAAGAAATGAAGAAAGGATGAAGAAGAAGAAGAAGGAGAGGGAGAAGAGTGAGCTAACTTGGAGGAAACCCTAAGCTTTTTTAGTTTTGGTAAAAAAGGTAAGTAATTTTATCTTCTTCCCACATGAAATTACTACCTCATGAAATGTTAATCATGCATGCTTACTAAGAATTATAAAGTGATTTGAGGTAGAGCTCATGTATGAAGGTTGAAGCTCAAAAGAAACAAGAGTTGATTGTGTTGGTTTTGTTATTAGAGAAGATTTTGTACCCACAATTTCATAATCCTAGAAGATGAATTAGGGAAAGTGTAAAATATGAAAGTTGTAGCATTATGCCCCACATAAATAAATGTAAAACAGTTTTTCTTACTTTGGTATGTGTGAGGAGATATGACACCTTTATTAGGGGTGGTTCATAACCAACTGAAATCTCCTCAATCTTTATGTTTTCATATATTTTGATGACTTTATGTGCTGATTTAAACTAAGTTTAAAACATGAAATTTTTAGGCTTATATCCCTTGTAATTACTAATAAAGCATTTTTTCTTAATTTGTTGTGTGGAAAGACATATGGCTCATTGATTGTGACTGACCCTGAACCTAATGAAACCTCATTAGTCTTATAATCCTATTTTCCAAGAATTTGGTGTCCATAGAATCAGAATTTAGTGATTTGTTAAACTTTAAAGTTGTGTATTTATGTCTTTCTACAATGCCACAAAATTATTTTGCCAAATTTATCATGGTTGATGAGATATAGTCTCTTTATCATGACTAATTGCCAATATGTTGAAAGCCTACTCACCCTGAGATTTGTCATTTTTTTTGTGACTTTATATACTAAATTAGGCAATGAGTAAAACATGAAAAATGTTCCTTTATGTGTTTTGTAACTTTTGATAAATCCGTTTTATAATTGGATTTGTACAATTTGAGATATACCCAATAATGTAAGACCTACTCAGACTGATATGACATTGAAACAAGGTAAAAATTCACCACATTTTCTATATCTTATATTGACCCAAAATTTGACTATGTTGTATCATTATGTGTCTAGTTTATTTTAAAAAAGAATTAAGCCATTTGGATGAGTATATCTAAAGTTATTACTAAGAGAGTGTAGCAAGGTCAGGCTACCATATAAGAAAAATATGCATAAACACTAGGTCCACTTGCATATATCATGCCATAGTTGCATACCAAGCATTCATAATCATTTTGGCATACTTATAACAAAATGTGTATCCAATTTTAGGATCTCAACACTTTGAGGAAGCCTTAGAGAGAGAACCAAGCCTACCATAAAGGTTGGTCACATCAAAAGGTGAGTAAAAACCATAATTAGATTATAATGGGTACGGGTGATGAATTTTATGATATGGTTATGTTCTATTACATGTATATGTGATTGAATTGTTACATTTTACATGTGAATATGAGTCAAGTAAGAATTATATGCTCTTAATGATTACTTAGTATACCATTGCGAATGAACACTTGCATATGGAACTAAAAGGATGTTGTGAACGAATTGTCAAACACTTGAAAATCATTTGGAAAAGGGATCAATCTATCATATTGGCACATATTGGCACATGTCATCGGTAGAATTTGAACACTCTCTCTCCTTTTGTCATGCACATATATCTAAAGATGAACCGATTTATGGTCATTAGTCTTGAACATTAGTTAACATATATATACATTAAATATGTGTTGGATTATGTATGTACGATGAATCAACCTTTATGCATATGTAATTTTGGACATGAATGCCATGATTAGTAAATGAAAATGGTCGTTATAGTTTTTGGTATCAGATCAGGGATAGTTTCCATGGGACATACATATGAACATGACATGACTTTTACACTATCATGCATTATCATATGACATAGTCTTATATGTCTATACGACATTAACAGAGGTAGTCATGGTAGTACCCATGGCTCACCAAGGAGAGGGGATTCAGCTTATTTGCATTCCATAAAAGCATAATGCCTACCATTGAGAGACCAACCTGTTGACAGAGTTAGATCTCCTACACATTCTCATGTACAACACATATCTCATGGGCAACCATAACATAGAATTAGTGAATCAACAGTGCAGGGTCCAAAAATTCAAAGAGAAATAAGGTATGAAAGATTAAGAAAATAAGGTGTAATTGACTTTAATGGTACCACAGATCCATCAGTGCCAGAGACATGGCTCAAAGAGTTTTGAATTTGATGACATGCACACCATAAGAAAATTTTGATTATGAAGTGTTGCTATTACAAGGGGATGCATATGATTAGTAGGAAACCATTCTAGGGAGTGATGTCCAGCCTTCAGTGCTTACATAGGATGATTTCCTTTGTGAGTTTAACAATAATTACATGCCATAAGTGTACAAAGATGATAAAAGAAAGGAATTTCTGAACCTAAAGTTGGGGGAGATGACTATAGTCGAGTATAAGGTAAAATTTAATCAATTATCACATTATGCATCCTTTATAGTGGCCACTGACAAAGACAAATGTCGAAAGTTTGAAGAGGGACTGAGATATGAGATCAGAAGTAAGATCACAATTACAGATCTTGAAAGTTATACCAGGCTAAAAGTTGTTGCAATCAGGGTGGAAAGAATAGAAAAGAAAGGATAAAGTAACGAGTAAAAAGAGGGCCTACTGAGTTTATAGGAGATTTTAACAAAAAGAAAGATAAATGTGGAGATTATATGCCATCATAGTCCGGTGTTATGGGTGGTTACTCTAGCTATAAAGTAGAGAATTAGGAGTTTCAACATATACAAGCAGAGGTCAAGGCCAATTTATGCAACAATAACCCTCATATGTACATTGTGGCAAGCCATATATGGGTAAATATAAAAAATTGACTGGTGGGGACTACTTTTGTAGGTCTTTTGATCATATGCTTAGAGATTGTCCTGAAAAATCTAGAATATTAGAGGGAGGTAGAGGTAGAGCTACATCAAATTCATAATTGAATTTTTAAAGCAAAAAAAAAGTTGGAGTATCATTTGGTTGGGACAGAGGCAAAGGTAGAACAACCACAATTGGCCAAGGTATGTTCAGATTAGAAGGTCAAAGTTCTAGACCCTTGACATAGGCTATAGTATTTGGCATGACTAGGCAAGAAGCTGTTGCTGCTTCAGAAGTAATAGTAAACTTTTTCTCCATCATTTAGAAGTGGATGCATTAATTGATCCTAACTTTATACATTCATTCATTGCATTGAACATGGCATCACAATTGTGTAGTAAACATCAACCTTTAGGTTTTAATCTATGTATTATCACTTTTTTGAGAGATGTGATAATTGTGGATAAAGTATTTCGTGATTGTGTAATTCTAATTGATGATGTTGATTTGAATGCTGATCTAGTACTGTTGCCACCCTGTGGACTGGCTGTCCAAATATCATGCAATAGTCAATTATTTTACTAAGGAAGTTATTTTAGAATCTCCAAGTCATATAAGGGTTGTTCTTCAAGGGGAAAGACAAATTGTACCTACGTGTCTAGTTTATGCTATCAAGGTTTTATGCATGATTAAAAGTGGTTGTGAGGCTTATTTAGCACATGTTGTAGACATAAGGTTCACAAATGAATTACTTGAGAATCTTCTCATGGCAAATGAGTTTCTAAATGTGTTTCAAGCTGACTTACCTAGTTTACCACCTAATAGGGAGATAGAATTCATAATTAAGTTAGTCCTATGAACTGTACTGATATCCATTCCACCTTATAGGATGGTTATAGCTGAGTTGAGAGAATTAAAGACATAATTGCAGGAACTACTTGAAAAGGGATTCATCAGACCTAGTGTTTCACCTTTAGGTACTCCAATATTATTTGTTAAAAATAAAGATAGGGTGATGAGGTTATGTATTAATTACATGCAGTTAAATCGAGTCACTATGAAGAGCAAATATCCTTTACTAAGGATAAATGAGTTGTTTGACTAGTTATAAGGAACACAAGTGTTTTCTCAAATTGGCCTGAAATTCGGATATTATTAGCTCAAAATTTCAAACCCAGATGTACCAAGTATAGCTTTTTGAACCAGCTATAGGCAATATGAATTTTTTGTGATGCCATTTGGTTTGACTAATGCACCAGTTGTGTTTATGGCTCTTATGAACAAAGTGTTCAACCTTACTCATACAAATTTGTAATTATGTACATTTATGACATACTAGTGTATTTAAGGAGCAATGAGGAGCTTGAACAACATTTATGGATTGTGTTGCAAATTTGGAGAGAAAAATAGCTATTTGCTAAATTAAGCAAGTACAAGTTCTAAATTGACCATGTGGCATTTTTAGGACATATAGTTTCTAAAAAGGGCATAGAGATGGATCCAAACAAAATTAAAGCAAAAATGGGAAACCTAAAAGAATGTTATAGAAGTCCAAAGTTTCTTAGGACTAGCTGGGTATTATCGTCAATTTATTGAGGGGTTTTCACTTATAGCCACTCCTTTGACTAAGTTACTTCGGGAAAAGGCAATATTTCAGTGGTCTAAAGCATGTCAGGAGAGTTTTGTTGAATTAAAAGATAAATTGACATATACTCCTGTGTTAGCCATTCCTACCAGTAATGGAGGATTTGTAGTATATAATGATGCCTCTCATCAAGGTTTGGGATGTGTTTTAATGCAATATCGTAAGGTAATTTCATATGCATCTAGACAATTATAGCCTTATCAATTACCTCACCCAGTACATGACATAAAACTTATTGTCGTTGTGTTTGCTTTTAAAATATTGAGACATTACTTGTATGGAAAAATATTTCAGATATTTACAAATCACAAGAGCTTGAAGTATTTGATGAGCCAAAAAGAATTTAGCGTGAGACAGAGGTGGTGACTAGAACTATTGAAAGATTATGATTACACCATTGAGTATTATGCAAGGAAGGCAAATGTGGTTATTAATGCTTTGAGTAGAAAATCAAGAAGTGGTATAACTCATTTACAAGTATTGTCTTTTTTAGTTCAATTATGAGCTATGAGTATGGAACTAAACATACAAAAGAATGGGGTATTGATTACTATTTTTCAAATGAGACCAATGTTGCATGATCAAATTAAAGAAGCACAGGGCAAGGATCTAAAGTTACATAGAATGACTGAAATGGTAAAACAGGAGAGACATGGTGATTTTTATATTCAAAATGATGCCTTGATGTTGGGCTTTTGTATTTGTGTGCCTAATATTGATAACTTGCAAAGAGAAATCCTATAAGAAGACATAATGCTCTATACGCCATACATCTAGGAATGATAAAAATGTAATACCCTACAATCTCATTTTTAGGTGGCCTAAAATGAAGAAAGAGGTAGCAGCCTATGTTTCAATATGTTTGACTTGTCAGCAGATTAAAATAGAACACTAAGCACCAGCTAGAAAATTGAAACCATTAACGATTCCAATATGGAAATGGGAAAGAATAACATTGGACTTTGTATATTGAAAACTTTAAAGAATAATGATGTTATATGGGTGATCATTGATAGACTAACTAAGTCATCTCACTTTTTACCTATTCGATGGGGTTGTTCACTTAAGCACTTAGCCTAGAAATATATGCACAAAATTATTAGATTACATGGCGTTCCAATGTCCATTATATCATATAGAGATCCATGATTTACATCTCAATTTTTGGTCAGTTTACAGTAGGCTTTGGGTTCCAAGTTGAGTTTAAGTATTGCTTTTCATCCTCAGACAAATGGGCAATTAGAAAGAAGAATTCATATGCTTGAAGACATGCTTCGAGCTTTTGTAATAGAGTTCAAAAGTGTATGGAATGAATATAATTCCTTGATTGAATTTGCTTATAATAATCATTATCATAATAGTTTATAGATGGCACCATATGAAGCACTATATGAAAGAAAATGTTAAAATCTTATTTATTGGGATGAAGAAGGGATGCGTGTTATAGAAGGGCTAAAACTAGTGCAAGACACTGTGGACAAGGTGAAGATAATCAAGGGCAAACTTAAAGCATCACATGATAAGCAAAAGAGTTATGCAAAATAACATATAAGAGAAATAAAATATGAGGTGGGAGACAAAGTGTTCCTTCGAGTTTCATCATGGAAAGGAATCATTCGATTTGGGAAGAAGGGGAAACTGAGTGCTTGATACATAGGACTATATGAGATCTTAGAAAGAATCAGTCTATTGGTTTACAGGCTAGCACTACCACTAGAGATGCTCAGATTCATGATGTATTCCATGTTAGTATGCTCAGAAAGTATCGATCTGATCCTATAAATATAATTAGAGATCCAATAATAACAATTGCAAATGATATAAATTACATTAAAGAACCAATGAAAATCATTAGTTATAAGATAAAACAATTATGAAATCAAGAAATCCCTTTGGTTAAGGTGTTATGGAGAAACCACTCACAAGAATAGGCTACATGGGAAACCAAAGAGAACATTAAATGATAAAATCCACATTTATTTACAAGTATTGAATTTTGGGGACGAAATTATTCTTAAGAGGGTGTTGGCCCTAGGCACCCAGAAGGGGTGGGGGTGGGCGGGGAGGGGAGGGGAGGGGTTGAATTGGTGTATAAAAAAAAATTGGTGTAAAGAGATATAAAAGAGTATGAAAGAGGCACGCAATTTATAGTGGTTCAGGTATAATCGATCCTACATCCACTCCCCAGTTCTCTACAATTGGGTGTTCTACTATCTTCAAATGGTGTTTCTAAACTTACACCTAACTTTTACACTTATGTTTTCAAGGCTCACACAACAACCTTTACACCAAGGCTCACATAACAACCTTTACACTTGTATTTTTGAGGCTCACATAATAACCTTTACACTAAGGGTCACACAATAACCATTACACTTGTATTTTTGAGGCTCACACAATAACCTTTACACTTATGATTTTAAGGCTCACACAACAACCTATCTTTAGTGTTTTTACAGGCTCACATTGCAACCTTTACAAATGGTGTTTATGCTCACACCAAACATTCACTTGGGTTACAAATTAATGAATTCTCTTGCATTTACATCTATTTGGTGAGGTATTTATAGCCTTTACCCACCAATGAGACATTGCAATGAAACTGGTAGCAAATCTCCAAAGTATGCTATATAAATATTGCATTAAATGCTTGTCGAGCTTCATTCACGGCCGCTACTACTCTTTCACAGTAGTGATTTTCCAATTTTCCATATGAAAGCCCAAAAATGCATCGAAAGTCCCCGTTTGTGTCTAACGGCTAGTCCATGCATCATCTTCTCATTGGTTCACTAGGAAAGTAAAGTCGTTGTCTTTCACCAGCTCATAAAAGTAGTAGTCGCGATTTTTCTTGTACAGGGCATGACTCAGGACGCAAATTTATCTATCAAAATGTTCATCTTCTTCTTCATGATTCGCGGTCGCTACCCATAAGTTGCCATCGAGATTTTTGTCTTCCAATAGTAACCTGGGACACTTGTTATGATGTGGTTATTGACTTGATTCCGTCTTGAGTCAATTTGAAATTCGCGGTCACGACTGAGGCACGACACACACTGCGAATTCATCTGTGACTTTGATACTCCCATCTTTGGATGGGTCACAACAAAGAAGTGGCCTGTGAATTTGCCTATCCAATTTTTCAACCTGCCTTAATCTAAGTCGCGATCGCGATATTTAAAGTTACGGTCATGAATTAGGAGATTCTTTGCTTTCTTTAGAGATTATGGACTTCATCTAACTTTCAATATAGAGACAAACTAAAAACTTTAAAACAACACTTAATTTAAACATTAAAATTGATCAATCTCTTTTGTCAAGATCAAAAGAGGTCCAAGACTTAGGATTAACCATCCTAGTCCAATAGAGGGGAAGAAATGCAACATCCCTTTCTACATTCATTGGCATTCTTACATGAATATATTCATTCCATAAATGATTTGTAATCCCACATGAACATATGCAATAGATAAATGATCATTTCGATATGTGAATTGAATAAGCATGATGATGACACTTGCACCATTGCATTTGGGACATTTGAACATATATGCAATATTTATATAGTTGTATGGCAAATTATCTTATGTTGTGTACATATTATAGAATCATAAATAATGGTGTTTTACAGCTTATTTAAAAGTATAAGGAGCATATTGGGAATAGGAGATGAAAAGAGGTGATGAAAGAGTGAAGAATAGAGACTAAAAAAGGAATATTAAACTTCCAACCAAAGGTAGTAAGACACCATATTTTGTCTTATTAGGGTAGTTATATAAATTAAAATTTTCATATTTTATGATAAGATTGAAGAGCCAAAAATGTGAGGGACTATAGAAAATAGAAAGAAAGAGAGGAAGAAAGGAGGAAGAATAAGGAGAAGGAAAAGGATAAGGGGAGGGAGAAGAGTGAGCTAACTTAAAGGAAACCCTAAACTTTTCTACTTTTGGCATAAGAGGTAAGTGATTTTATCATCTTTCCACATGAAATTACTCCCTCATGACATGTTAATCATTCATGGTTACTCAAAATTATGGAGTAATTTTAGGTAAAACTCATGTATGGAAGTTAAATCTCAAAGGAAATAAGAGTTGATTGTGTTGGTTTTATTGTTAGAGCAAATTTTGTCCCACAATTTAATAACCCTATAAGAGGAATTAGGGAAAGTGTTAAATATGAAATTTGTAGCTTTATGCCCCATCTAAATACATGTAAAATTGTTTTCTTAATTTGGCATGTGTGAGTATTTATGCCTTCATCATTAGGGGTGGTACACAACCAATCGAAATCTCCTAAGGCTTTTTGTTTTCATATATTTTGATGACTTTATGTATTGATTTATACAAAGTCATGAAATTTATAGGGTTATATCCCCTGTAAATACCAATGAAACATTTTTGTCTGATTTCCTGTGTGGAAAGACATATAGCTCTTTGATTATGACTAATGTTGAACCCGATGGAACCTCATAAGTCTTAAAATTTTATTTTCCAAGAATTTGATGCCCATAGAATAGGAATTTGGTGATATATTCAACTTCAAAGTTGTACATTTATCTCTCATCTGCATGCCTATAAAATATTTTGCCAAATTTATTATGGTTGATGAGATATTGGCCCTTCATCATGACTGATTGTCAATATATTAAAAACCTGCTCACCCTGAGATTTTTCATTTCTTGTGGTGACTTTATAGACTAAATTAGACAATGATTAAAACATGAAAAATGTTCATTTATATATATAATTCAAAAATTAGAATTTGTACAATTTCAAATATACCCAAGATTGTAAGACCTACTCATACTGAGATGACATTCAAACAAAGCAAAATTCAAAAATTCACCACATTTTCTTTATGTCTTATATTGACCTTAAATTTGGCTATGTTGTATCATTATGTGTCTAGTTTATTTGAAAAAAAGAATTAAGTCATTTGGATAAGTATACATAAAGTTATCACTATGAGAGTATACCAAGGTTAGGCTGCCATATAAGGAAAATATGTATAAACACTAGGTCCACTTATATGGATCATGCCATAGTTGCATACCAAGCATTCATAATCATTTTGGCATACTTGTAACCAAGTATGTATCAAATGTTAGGATCTTAACACTCTGAGGAAGCCCTAGAGAGAGAACCAAACCTACCATAAATGTTGGTCACATCAAAAGTTTAGTAAAAACCATAATAATATGTATGTGTAATGATTTTTATGATATGTTTATATTCTATTACATGTATATGTGATTTGATTGTTACATTTTATATGTGAATACAAGTCAAGTGAGAATTATATACTCTTAATGATTACTTGGTATACCATTATGAATGAACACTTGCATATCAAACTAAACGGATGTTGTGACCGACTTGTCAAACATTTGCAAATCACTTGGAAAAGGGACCAATATGTCCTATTGGCACATGTTATTGATCAAATGATACACTTCTTATATGTTGGATAGCAAAATCAAATGTCACTTGAATCACATGAATTCCCTAAAGTATTATTTGCCTTGCAAGGTTATGATAAAAATCAATCTATTGCATTTGCACTCGCATAGTCAATTCTTATACTTGTAATGTATCCTGATGATATTTGATTATTGGTTTTGCCATAAGAATCTGATTATAGTTTTTATTCATTGACTTGTGACTCACCATGTCGTAATTATGTTTTTTTGATACTGAAGCATAAGGTTTGGATACTTTGGTACATAGAGTTTTGCATAGAGACATATAGAACACATGTCATTGGCTAAATTCCAATGCTTTCTCTCCTTGTGTCATGTACATATATCTAGATAGGAACCAGTTTATGGTCCCTAGCCTTGAACATTAGTTAACATACATGTACATTACATATGCATCAGATTGTGTATGTATGATGAATCAACCTTTATGCATATGTAATTTTGGGCATGAATGCCATGATTAGTAAATGAAAATGGTTATTACATCTAGCACTTACTATAAGGCTATTAGAAGGAAAAACTTAAACTTGGTACTTAATAAAGGGCTGCTAAGAAGCTTAGTACCTGCTCAAGGAGCTAGTAAAAAAATTACATCCTTTCATATCCTTTATCTATTGTTCAAGTTTAATTAATGTTTGGTTATGCCTTGTCCAATAATCATTTATCAAATGTTATTTTCCAAGCCCTACAAAGTAGAAGGCAAATTGTAAGCATTAGATTTTGGACATTTGGATGTAAAGCTTGATGATGAAAATCGTGGAACTAATACCCCAAAATATAATGAGAATTGCTAAAGGAATAAGTGAAAAGCCTTAAGAAGCCTTTGAAAACCCAAGACCAAGACTAAGACTACTTACCAAGCTTGATGGGTTATGCAACCCATCAAGCAGGGTTGTACAACCCATGTACCAAGGCTATGCAACCATATACAATGCTATACAACCATACCCAGAGCTGTATAACCCACCTTAAAACCCTAGCATTGTGAATCTTCTATAGTTGGTCCCTCCCTGAATCCTAGAGTTTTACAGCCTTGAGAGGTAGATGTACAACTCTTTCTTGTTTGTACAACTCACATATAAACCCTAATTCTAGAGCATTCAGCTTTCTTTATATATATATATATATATATATATATATATATATATATATATATATATATATATATATATTTTGATATATACAGCGGGCTAAAAAACACACTCTATAGACTC
>CATIWR010520247.1:0-17364 GCA_949677035.1 Omphalea diandra | reverse complement strand
ACCCCAAACTCTCTCACTTATTTTGTTACACACAAACAGAAATCTTTTAATATATATTGACACTCTTCTATATATATATATATATATATATATATATATATATATATATATATATATATATATATATATATTAATTTATTTCTTATAAAAAATTATTAATAAACAATTAGATGGCCGTGTAATATTTCTTCATTTTGAGATGTCTGATTAGTTATATGCCACATAATTCTTTTCAGACATATCATTTTCCTTCCACACTCAAAAGAAGGGCGTGAGTAAGAACAGAAAAATTCGATCAAATCGAATTGATTCTGTTCAGTTCAGTTTGATCTTTTAATAAAATAGATTTAGTTTGGTTATAATTTTTAAAAAAATTCGGTTTTTGGTTTGATTCGATTTTTAGATAAAAAACCAAAAAACTAAATTAATTGAAGTAATTAACAAATCAAACCAATTTGAATAGAATCATATTTAAAATACATGTAATTTAATAGAAACAAACTGAATTGAATCAAATTTTTATAGATTTGGTTCAATTCAGTTTATAAACATATAAATTTTGATTTAATCAGTTTAATTAATTTAATTTTTTTAAAAATTTCGGTTCAGCTTGATTTTAAATTTAAAAAATTTAATTTATTAAATTTTAGTAAAAAATTGAACCGAATTGACCGAACCAATCATTTGCTCACCCCTACATAAAGGCATAGGGTTTCTTTTGTTGTTTTCTCATTCTCCTACAAAAATACCAAATTTGTTCACACCTCCATAATTCACATAGCTGTTGAGTGAAGAAATCCCCAAGATCCTTTCCTGTTTGTTTGATTGAATTAATTACATACCAGCCGTATGATCAGAGAGGTCAGAGCTTTGATTTTTGCTGGTGATGTATGCATGCGAGAGAAATGGATGATTTGTTTACGTGTTGTTTTAATCTAGGGGGTTCTCCTAAAATATGAAATTAATGTTCTTTTTATTTTTAGATAGATTGAAATTATTTTGCTTAAAGAGTTTTTTTTTTTTTAATGTATGATCAAAGTGTATTCAATTGAGAATTAATTTATACGTTAAATAACTAAATTCATCATCAGGTAACATTAAAAGTGCTTTTTTTTCAATTGAATTTTAAAATATGGGTGAAGTTAGTTGTATCATCACTTTATAGCAACAAAAACATGTAAAATGAAAATATATAAGAAATGATAATATCGAAATTATCTTTAAGTATTGTGAGATTATATATTAAAACTAATAATTTGAGCAAAATAAAACAGAAAGATATTGAATGATAAAAACCACCATTTTGTCTCAATGTAGACCATTCAATTGGTTGACATGGTATAGAATATAAGACTGTCCTCAAGTCACAACCATATATATATATATATAGTCCCAAATCTTGATTTTGTGGTGATAGTTTCTAGTGCAAGACACTTTATATGTCTATATATATCCAAGTGGTTGCAGGGTGGGGCCGGAGATTTGAGAGTAAGGGCAGGTAACTAATTAAGCTTATGTACAATATATATTGTTGGGTTGAGGAGCAGAATATAGATTCTTCTCAACATAAGGTCATGAGCTTCTTGCATGTTATGAGTTGTAAAAAAGACAGTTAAAACGATACTTGAAAACAAAAGTTTTCTCCTAGTGGGAGTCCTTCACGTTAATCACGCAACTTCATGTTCTCTTCAGTTTCTTCCAACTCCCTCTCTCTCTCTCTCTCTACCCTTTCTTTGGTAAGACGTAAAGGGAGTCTAATGAACATGTTTATGTCCTTAAATACAATGGAAATATTTATATATATTAGTTAGTGTATATGTTCTAAGTGGACAAAAAGTTAAATTTTATCACCTAAATGATATAAAAAACGGGTATAATAAAAGTGATACAAAGATATGTAAGCTGTAGTTTTTTGACAAAAATGATTGCCTATGGCTTTTATATTTTCTGAAAAAGAGTTTATGTAAGGGGAAAAAAAACCAAGAAGATGCTAAAAGATGGGTTATTGTAGGGGTTAACCCTTTTCTTTTCTTTAAGTAGTTGGTAGTTTGGTACCCTAAAGAATTGCTATGGTCCTTTCTATCTCTGTGTGTGTGTATATAGAATGTTGAGCTAGTGGCTTAAAGCTTAAAAGGAAAAATACATAGTAATGGAAGAAATTCCAACAAAAGATGTAATGTTGATTCCTGCAGAGAGCATTAGCTTTATACCAAAAAGAAAAGTTAAAAGGAGTTAAATGTCAGCCTTGCTGAAAGCTGTAGGAACACAGAATGTATGTATGCCTTTTTATTTTTTATTTTTTGCCTACCTAAGAGACTTTTAGTCTTGAACTACGAAATCTAAATGCTATTTATATTTATATTTACATCAATGAGTCTTTAATTTTATTATATTGTAATTGTCTCCTAAATTATGAAATATTAAATTTGAATTTGGATATAAACTAAATTAACAAAAACAGAAAGGTTATATTCATTTTTTTTTTTGCTCCCATACTTCAAAGAGCAAAATCTATTAACTATATTATTTCAAGTATACATAACTTATATGGTATGATTGTATTGTCTAAAATTTTAGATTATGTGTATAATTTATTAAGTACTTATAATAATTTTATCGAAAATAAAAATGATCTAAAAGTGATAAATAATTACATATATGAATAAAATTATTACCTAAATATTTAAAATTATACTAATTATGATATCCTAATACAATATTGTATATGGCAATATAGTGTTCATTTAAATACATAAGTATAATAATTAAAACAGTTAATTTCCATGCACATAAATGATTAATTAAGCCAAATTAATCAATTAATTAATTTATTGTAATGGAGAAAAAAATAGAAATTCTAGATAGCTAATCTTTTCTCAGTGGGGACATGATGAAAACGAGCTAGTGAAAGGAAGTGGAAGGAATAAAGATGGCCAAGACAATCAAAGAGAGTAAAAAAGAAAGAAAGAAAGAAACGCTCCCTTCTCTCTAAAATCACAGTATGATATAATGGGAAGAATCACAATGATAGGGTCAGTAGTTAGTAGCAATAAGCAAGGACAGTATAACTTGGCTCACTCCCCAAGACACTAAAAAAGCTAAAACAAAAACTAGTTTTTTGCTATGCAAAAGAACGAACCCTAAGCTTTTTGCCATCAAATGTTGACAGTATTTCATTCAATACACTTTCAAACCACCACTTTTTCAGACACCACCAAATCGCACCACACTGGCAACTAATTATTACTAAGACCCAAAAGCACTAGGGCTTACAGGTCTATAGCTAAAGGAAAGAGCCTAAGCAGATAAGAAGACCAGCTGCTGATACTATATGGTGTTTTTTGTTCAGTAGCTGGGGTGCCTGCCTGAGACTCAGTTCTCTGATACACACACACACACACACATATATATATATATATACAGAGAGAGGGAATGGGGAGACACAAAACGCAAAACTGTGACAGTGAGAGTTCTGTATAATGCCTGAACATAAAACAAATCAAGGAAATGCAATAACTCCTCCCAATTTTAATAACAATCCAAAATCTATCACAGGTCCCAAAGTTATTGAGAAGATTGAGATGTTCACCCTCTTCATGAAAAGAAAAATAGAATAATAATAACAAACGAAAAACAAAATCTATCTTTATCTCCCATTATATCATCCAAATCATGTATGCAAGATGCATGTTGTTTGAAAGCAATATCCACTTTCTTTCCTTTTCATCTAAGGACCAGCTATAATGTTTAGTCAGTTTGACTGACTTGGACTACGGTTCAAACTGGAGCAAGCTAGCTAAAGAGAGCAATAATCCAAGATCTTTATCAAAGTATACATGCAAAGGATATATAAATATATATGATCATCACCATCAGTAATAGCAATATCAAGAACTAAAAACTGTTAGGCCGTTGGACATCTTGCTAAAACAAAATACAAAAAAAAAAAAAAAAAAAAAAGGAAAGGTTACTTTCTTCCTTTCTTGCCCAATTCTTACAAGTCGATTCTGCACCCAGCAAAAACAATTTAATAAGAAGAACAAAGATATAACTAAATTGGGTTTAGATAATATTTTCATTTTCCCTATATTTTTTTTCCCTTTTCGTTAAGGGGTCTACCTCTTGATATTGCTCCTTGGCCTAGGGCAAACCATTATATTGATGCAAGTCACCCCATGCTTGAACACCATTCCAGTTGTTACCTGCCGCTTTGTTATCATTGCCATTACTGTTACTATTTGCTGATGTTGAATTCACTTGCCCGTAAGAATTCCCAAAGAACCACTCGGTTGCTGTATCACCACCCCCATTTGTATCTTCTCTTCTTGAATTACCACCAATACTACTTACTTGTGGCTTTGTAATTTCAAGATTTTGAAACAAAATAGGTTGAGGCTTGTGGGGATGGTTTTCGATAGGAACTGAAGAAACACTGCTGTCCTTTTGATCATCTCCGCCGAATAGCATAGCCAATCTTTGCTGCTGCAACTTCCAGTGTAAATCTTGATTTATAGAACTCAAAGATTCAATTGAGGATGCAAGACTACTATTAACATTCACCGAAACACCACCACCGCTACAACCCATTTCTTGAATTGCACCACTAAATCCACTTGAAAGCGGATAATTAAATCCCATCAAAGAACCAGCAGATGTACCAGAAGGATCAAGGCTGAAAAAAGGACTGGTAACACTAACAGCAGCAGCAGAAGTAGCAGACATATCACCAAATGAAGAGAACTGATTATACAGGCTAGTAGGTGAAGGGTTTAACCTAGGAAATGATAACCCACCAAGGTTAAAGTCCATGGCAGGGGAGAGACCATGAAAGAACTTGAATCCACCCATCTCTGATGTCCCACTGGAGTCTTTGGAGTCATCAGACAGTCTTGAAGATGACTTCATCTTCTTGTTTTTCCGGCAGCCACCGCCGATGGGAACGTTTCGAAGGGCTCCTCCTTTAGTCCAGTACCTTCTACAAGTCTTGCAAAAATGTCTAGGCTGTGTTAGGCTGTAATTGTTGTAGTAGCAGAATTTGGTGTTTGAGGAGTCACATCTCGGACACTTCAAAGCTTGCTCTTGTGGCCTTGCTGCTGCTTCTCCTGCTGATGATGATGTTTTACGGCTGCTGCTGCCGCCGGGGGATTGGTTTTCTTCTTTGGTAGATGGTTTGGGATGGAGATTATTGGGGGACATCATGGGTAGAAAGACAGAAAGGAGAGGAAAAAAAGATTGATGGTGGTTTATGGTTTATGGGTTGTGAGTTGAGTTTCTTCTTGCAGAGGGAACGATGTACTGATTAATTGAATGGTTTCATGCATGGGGTGCTGAAGAGATGTGTTGATGGTGTCTTGTGATATTCATCAAGAGATGGGTTTGGGGGAATGGAGATACGAGTACATATGTAAATGGGTATGTATATATGGGTATTATTAGAAGGTTGGATCTAGTAATGGAACAATTATAAATACAAGGGTACATGAGATGAGAAAAAGGCAAGAGGATAGGGGAGAGAGCTGAGGATGATATCAGTAAAATAACAAGAACTAGGAAAAAGGTCGGTATATATTACTATATAATATATAAATGTAGAAAGAGAAAGAAAGAGAGAGAGGGTGAAGACAGGAAAGAAGATGATCTGAAACTGATATGGCACAGTAGAGATATCCACAAATAACTACACAGTAGAAACTATTGGATATGCCGCACCACAAAGGGTGAACGCATGAAGTCCGAGGCTTGACAAGGATATTAGGAATTTTACTTCTTATTTAATAAATTTTTTGGCTTCCTTATTCATTGATAACCCAAATAATTTTGATATGTTCATGATAATTGAATGTTTATCATATAATTAATTAGACTATTAGATAAATAGTTGAATATCTTTTTTTAATAGAGAATCAAATTAGATTTACGTTGTGGCAATGATTTATTGATGTAATTTTTTTTTACTTTTTCTAAAAAAATATTGAAAAAAATTGATGGGTGTACATACAAAAGCAAGTGCTTAAACACAATCATTAAATTTTAAACTTTTTCAAAAATTAAATTTAGCCAAATATGGTTGTGAATCTGTTAATGAATTAGATGGCAGAGACACATATGTCTCATTGGTGTTTTTAAAATTGGATTAATTAGTAAAATTGGTTAATTGATTGATTTTCAGATTCATCAATTTAATCGATTTATTTTAATAAAAAATATCAAATTATTATTAAAATAACTCAAAAATAAAAATATTTAAAATAAAAATATTTTGTAATATTTAAAAATAAAATATTTTTGAATTAATTGATTCAATGAAAAATCCAATTGATTTTTAAATCAGTAATAATAATCTTTTCATGTGGAATGTACCCATGATTAGTGAATTTAAGGCCCATGGATTGATTAATTAATTAATTAATAATAGAGGCATCCGATCGGTTTGGATTGGATAGAATGTAGGCTATACAGCAGCAATGACAGAAATTAGTATAGGCAGGTTCTGCATTAGAGGGGTTGAAGAGTACAACTGCACCACCAGCGAGAAGCGGCAGCAGCAGCAGCAATGAGGCTCTGCAGCTCATGCCAGTCATTGTCTATTCCTTCCCATGTAATGTCCCTTTTAACTTCTCCTCACTTTTTTTTAACACTTCCCCAAATACAAAACTCATCACACGTTTTGATTTAATAATTTCACATATGTCTGTCTGATGTAGCCCATTGTTTAGCTAAGTCTAGACATTTAGCCATCATTAATTAAGTGAATGTTCACTATTACTACATTATTGGTACTGAACCAACTAAAACAATGCTTAGCACACAAACAATATGCATTATCATGACTCTAATAATTAACTTCCTTTGGATATAAAATAAATTAAAATTATTTAAAAAACAGTGCAAGTAATTTTGGAAAACATTATTTCTATTAGTTTTTATGATTGAAATACATATGAACCTTCTAATTATACTTATAAAAGAAATCTTATTACAAAAGTATGGATTGTGACCTATAAATACACTGTTTTAAAGTTTTTGAATTTCATATGATGTCAAACTAACGAGTAATATATTAATAAAAATGAAAATCAGTCCTCGGTCTTATTTGATTCAGTATTGAAAATTAATTATCTAAAAAATAAGTTAAAACTGAAAAATTTATCAAAATTTAAAAATCAATCAAACTAAAAATTGAATTAAACTTATTCAATTTAAAATTATTTTATTTTATAAAAATTAAAAATTTAATAAATTACACTATTTTACTCAAATTCTGTATATTAAAAATAATTTTTTATATATTTTTTAAAAATTATTTCATTAAATCAAACTGATTGAACCAATCAAACCAACTAAATTGAAAATCGATCAATTGATCAATCAATCACCTATCTCATTTTAAAAACATTGCTTACAATTGTAATATCTCAAACTTATGTACATATTCTCTTTTCACAGGCCATAGACGACCTGTGAAATTCTACAATACCAATGTTTGAATTGGAGTTCAAACTAACCAAGCTAACACACTGATAACCCCAACAAAAAAACAAAACAAAAGTGTCCGGTTCACAATGGGTCAATTAAGACCGGTTCGATGGCCGTATTTTGGACATCGATCCCTAAACTGTCAAGGTTTGTCTTGTAACATACTGCAAGGAAAAAGAAAAGAAAAGAAACTTTTATATAGCACAGTTATCAACTTAAGAAGCTAAAAAGCCTAGACAGTATCTCAACAACATCTCATATATAGTGACAAATGAACTATCACTGGGTAAATAATGATATGCTGTATAACTCAGAGATACAGAGATGGATGGAAGTACATGTAAGTGAAGACCCTTGTAATGGTTCAAAGATACCGTTCCCACCCAGCCAGTAGTGCTTAAACGGTGGGGAATCATCATTATCATCACCTCTAGCTGATGATCTTTTGTCTTGTTATTGTAGGTTTATAGCTTTTTGCATAATTGATACTCTTTTATAGGTATCCGGACATCTAGTTTTACTCTTAGATAGCTTAGATACATAGAGATCGAGAGAGATTTTTATCGTTTTCCTTTCAGCTCATTGTGTACACCAGTAAAATACACTGCTACTATGGCTGCATATGTGTGTAATTTAGTATTTTTTTTGTTTTGGGGGGGGAGGGGGGAGTGGATAGGTGTAGTGCAGTTTGGAGGGTAAAGAAGTTGAGTATTGATTTGCTCAAGTTTGATTTATTTATAAACGAGTCGAGTATTTAAAAATTATTTAATGAACAAATCGAACTCGAGTTGAGTATCATGAAAATTGCATAAAACTTGCAAGTTTAATCAAGTTGAAATTTTTTATTAAAATTAAATTATTAATACTTTTTTTTAAAAAATAAGATTTTCTATTTTAAAAATTAATATATTTATTAATATTTACATAAAAAATTATAAACAAATTAGATATTGCATTATAAATTTAAATTACAATATGAAATATTTATTACTTTCTATATATTTTTAATTAATATATTTTTTAAAAGTATTTTTATACATATTATAAATAAAAATATATGTTATCACGAGTTTATGAGTTAAGTACTAATATGCTGGAAATTAACTCGTTAAATTAATGAGTCCAGCTCGAATTTGATTTTAAAACTCATTTAATAAATGAGTCGAGTTTAAATTGATTTTTATCGAGCCGAGTTTTGAGTAGCTTGCAAACAAATTTGATTCATTTACGCTCCTAGATGCTACGAGGAGTTAGCTTTTAAGGTAGTGTATATCTGTCCTTTTATTTTTTTTTAACACTAGATATAAATTTTGTTTATTTGGATATTCACTTTGTGTATAATTTTGTATTTTTCTAGTTCACTTTTTGTGTTTAAAAAGAAATACTAATGAGTCAAATACAGTTTTAATGATAATAATAATTATACTACCTCGTTTGATTTCATATTCTAAATATAAAATTTATTCACTTTGTCCGCATAAATTATTCATATTTCTTAGTTCACTTTCTATATATTATTTAAATAATTTTTATATTTAAAAATTATAGCATTCAAGCAGTCAAATGCTGCTTTGAGAGTTACTTGCCTTTTTCTTTTTTCTTTTTGATGGATCAAAAATATTTTAAGGAAAAAAGCTTTGACTTTTTAATGTTGTGGGTCAAAGATTCAAGTATTAAATTATTAATTTGATATTTTACGTATTTTTATGATTTATCATAATTTTTGATATTTTTCAATTTTATCTGAGTTTAAAGATTTAATGCCGTGATATCTCACAATCAAAACTTCCAGTGTACAATTTGATCATGCCTCTCTAGTACGCAACCTGGTCCTGCTCTTATCCAACGCTCTCAGCACTGCCACAGCCTCAGGGAGCTTCACTTTCAGAGAGGAAAAACATCACTTTTCAATTTAATCTTAACCAAAGCATAAGACATTAAGGATATGTTTGGATTGAGAATTTTACAATTTATGGATATAAAACTCATTGATTTTAACATCTTTTGGTTGCGAGTTAAATCTATGGATTAGTGGTTTAATTTTCAGGCAATCATATTTGGTTGCATAATTATAATATATGATCAAATATGTAATTTTCAATTTTACCCTTTCATTTAACCAAAACATTTGTTTCATGGAAATTATTTTTTTAAAAAAAAATTATTTTTCTATTTTTTTGGTATTTTAGCACGTTAAAAATATTTTTATAAATAAATTATTTTTTATAAAACAAATAAAGTCTTATTTATTTATTTTGTGAAAAAAAAAAAGAATTAATGGTTTATTTAATATCACTAAAAAACTTACAATTTCGATTATAATGCAAAAATCACATAATTTACCTTTTAAAAAGGCATATTTACTCAACAATGTATCTAATACTTTTTATACATATAAATACACACATATATATTATAATTATCAATACAAAAAAGTGCATACTTACCTGCAAAAAGAAAAGAGAAAAATTAAATATTTATTTCAAAATTTCATCTATTACCATAAAAATATAAAAAGAAAATTACACGCAATGTGCTAGCATTTTCTGAACCATTAAAGGAAAATTAATATGTTGATTCTTCAATTAATCAAGTAAATAATTATTTTGTTTAGTAGCATTCTTAATTTAATATAAAATATGATTACCAACTACAAATAAAAAAATGTGTAATAATTATGCTTTATAATTTTGGTGACAATATAGGGTGATATGTTAGTGGTAGTTTTATAATAATAACATGTTAGTAAAATTTATCATTTTATAAACAAGATAAATTCTAGCATCTCATTTAGGAGGTTGGATTTTAAATGAGAGATTTTGAAAAATGACAAAACCTTTAAAATTCACAGATTTTGACCTTTTTTTTTAAAAAAAAAAAAAATTGTGAAACTATGAATTTGGCTTAGATCCATAATTTTATCTAAATTCTCTCAATCCAAACTCAACTAGAAATCAAACTTATCATTCCAATTTAAATTCCATAATTTAAATTAAATAACAAATTATTTGATGAACAGAGATCACACCCCAATAAAAATGTTATATAATTATCTTTTATAAACCAGAAAATCGATCTATATATGCTATGGAAAATGAAATTTATAGCTTCATTTTTGTCTTCTTTAATTTTTATTTTTTATTTAAATGATAAATTATATTAGAAAATAGATTTTGCACGTAAAAAAGAAAATTATGATAATAGATCAAAAGAAGTGTTTGTTTCACTTTTTTTAATGGCATTTTTACTATTTAATTTGTAAAAAATTTTAAAAGGTATTTGGTTAAGAGCATGTTTGGCATTACTATTAAAAATTTTTTATTTTGAGATAAAATTTTTTTCTTATATGTGATTATAAATTTTTTAAATATGAGTTTTATAGATAAAAAAAAATTGTAATTGGTAAAATCGTCAAAGATAAGTTTTTTCAAAAATAAATTTTTTACTCATAAAATTCACATTGAAAAAAATTATAATCAATTAGGAGGAAAACTTTTTTTTATTTTTATCTCAAAATTAAAAATTTTCAATAGCAATGCCAAACATACTCTGAATAAATCAAACAATAGCTATTAATTGACACACTATTTAATTAGCAGCTGCGGTTCAATTTTAATTTGAAAATTTTCAACTGATAAGTTTTACATTACAAAAAAAAAAAAAAAAGCAAAAGGAAAAGAAAAATATATCCTTGCTTTTTATAAACAAGTCATTGCTTGTTATCCTAAGTCTCTGACCAAGCAAAGGAATTTAGTATTAAATATAATTTTTAATATTCATTTTTATTTAATAATAATTTTAATTTTTCTATCATTATTTATGATTGATGTATTAAATTCACTAGTTTTTAATGAAATCAAATAATATTGATGGATAATGCTTAATGCTTTTTTTTTTTAAAGAAATACTCAATGCATGATTAAATATTTTTTTTAAAATCTAAATTATCAATATATAAAAACTATAGGAAACAAATAGCATTAAAATTAATCATAAATACAACAATGCAAAAAAAAAAAATTAATCGTTTATATTTTGTTTACTATATTAATAAGATTTTAGTTTTTAAAAGAATTATATCAATATATGATTAAAAATAAATCTGTTATTTAAAAAAAACCATGTAAATCTGATCTTACAATCCTTTAACCTATTCTTTTAAATTGTATTTATCATCCAAAAATATTTGTCATTAACTTTTTTAAGTTCCAAATTATGCTAAATATTGATAAACTCTTTCATGAAACTGTGGTAATGTTCTAAAAATAATTTATTCCACTATTATTATATTTTTTTGCAGTATATATATATATATATATATATATATATATATATATATATATATATATATATATATATATATATATATATATAATGTACAAGATATAAATTATAAATACATATGTATTTATAGATTAAGTATAATTATTTTTCAAACCATCAATAATTTTGATGTTATAGAATCATAGATATTAAACATTTTTTTTTTATCACTCATAGAGATATTAATTTTTTTTTTATCAATCATACTTTTTATGTTGATTTTTTTTAAAAAAAAAAAAAAAAAATTCTTTCAAGTTTGGAGGTGAGATTTGTTTCAAGTCATTAAAAAATTGATTTTGGTGATTATACTTATTAGAGAAACTTAAAATTTCTTTAAAATATATGTTGCTTTTTAGACTCTATCAAGTCTCTCTTTTTAATTTTTCTCTTTAATTTTGGATTTCAATTTTTTTTCTCACACCTATATCTATATCTATACTATATACACAACCATAGATGAAGGAAATAAATAGACAAAAAGATCTTTAATTCTATAGTTAATTTAGTAATTATTATCATAATAATAATAATAAATATAAATTTTAGTTTGAATAGGAGAATAACTTAAAGAATATAAAATTATTTCCTTTACAATAAGATTTTTCAAAAAAAATTATAATCTATATATTGCTTGTATAATTACATAATTAATAACTGCTATAAAACTAATAAATAATTGTTTACTACAAGATGATTAAGTTTATTACTAAAAATTAGAAAAGGATAACTACATATTACGACCATGAAAAGAAAGATCAATGAGATAAACATGTAATTTTTTTTGTATTAAATTTAGAAAAATATCTATTATATTTTATATTAATAAGAATTCTTTTATTAAATTCATAAAATGAATCTTTCATAAAGCAACATTTCATGTGCAATTATAAACGTGATTAAAAAATAATATAATAAAATTTCTATTGACTAAAAGAGGTTTTATTGAATTTTAATTTCGTTGTTTAGAAGAAAATAAATCTTAATAAAAGTTAATTTATAAATCAACAATATATATATAATCAATTCTAGTTTCACAGTTTATTTGACAAACAATTTATCATGTGTTAAATTTAGCGTTTGTTTGAATTGATGGCTTGCTATCTGTCAAGCTATTCATCTGCATGTCCGGACATTGGACCACTAATCGGGGATCCACTTCTATCAACATTCTTCTGTACCAAAGATAAACCTTGCATTAGAGCCCAAAGTTTAGACATCAAAGAAGTTCACCACCCAATATTAATTGTATATCAACCTACTCAACTTCCTCAGTAGTCTCGAAACAAACCACACCACTAGCCCTTCCTGGATTCTCTTTAGAAACACCCATCTGAGTTTAGCTTGATCCACCCTTCACCTGGAGGCTTTCCGTGCTTTAATCTACTAGCAAAAAAAGTTTAAGAACAACATTCTATTGAAAACTAAACTCTTGTTTTAAGTGACTATAGATAGTATAAAAAAAATTATCACATTTAACTTGCTTTTTAATTACTACCAGTTTTGGGCCAATATTTTAGATCAGTCACTAAACATTAATTTATTGCAATTTCTATCGCTTAAGTTCAATGGAAATACAGAGTTCTACAATTCTAAAATTGAAAGATCATTTTGAGATCATTAAACATATTTGAGAGTTGAATATGACTATCGTCGATCAGAATAGAGAGTGAAATTTGATTCTATGTAAAGAGCTAAATCAATTTTTTATTTTATACTTAAAGTTTAAAAAACTCATTGTACATTTATAAAATGACTTTTTATAATAAAGAGTTTAAGACTTTTTATAATAAAGAGTTTAACATATGTAAAGAGCGTCTAGATATGTTGCTATTTAACCTAAACATTCCTTGAGTCGCTTAATTACTATATAGTACTAAAGCAACATGTTTTCCTTATTTCCCTTCAATTTTCGCAAAATTGGCAAGAGACAAGAATTTTTATAACCATAAAGATATAGTAATAACATACTAACTAACTGCTTCCATTTATTGCCTTTAAATTCAAGACTTTATACTTAAAAAAAACCTTGGGCAATGTGCATTGTCGTCCTCTAGTCATTTGTTGATGATAAATGGCTAAGCAGTGAAAAACAGTTAGAACAGTAACAATAAAACAGTAGTCAGCAGAATAACACAAAATTAAAGCAGATAAAAACAGGTGACAAACTAGAAGCAACACTTTATTGGCCATCCTGTAATAAGAGTCTTTGTGGCTTTGAAAAGGATAAAATTTTTCAATTGTGTTTTATTACTTCACATCAATTTAAAAGTCTCTAATGTGCTCTTCTTGAGTTGGCAAATGGATCCGTTTCAATAAGTTTTGATTGAGTCAATTTTAAATTAGATTAACTTTAAATTAAGTTGAGTTATATATTTTTTTTCAAGCAAGTTAGGATTGAGCTATTAAATCAAAGTGAAAAGGAAATCATGTCATTTCTAAATTGAATCATTCATAAATTTAATTTTTTAATAAAAATCTTATTTTATTTTTAAATATTTTTATAATTTAAACCATATCAAATTTGAATTGAATTTGATTCAAAAAAATTTTAAGTCATTTCAAATTTGAATTGCTTCAATTTTTTTCTAAGAGCATGTTTGGCATTGCTAATGAAAAAATATGATTTTAAGATTTTCTCTTCTAATTGATTATTTGAGTTTTATGAGTAAAAAATTGATTTTAAAAGAAGTTTATATTTAAAAATTTTGTCAATAGCAATTTTTTTTCTCATAAAACTTATATTTAAATGACTTTTTTTTTTTTCTAAGCGAGCAGTTAAGATTTTCAAATTATATCAAAAAAAAATGAGACCTTTACACTTATAATTAGGGGGTTTATAACACAAAATCACTTGAATAGTATCAAAAGTTGAAGACAAAGATGGTGACCTTCTACCATCATTAATTTGGCTACCCAGGGAAGAACCAAACCTAACAAAAACATGGCACAACCGCCCAAAGACGTTAAGGAAGAGCAAATGTGAACTGTAGAGTAGCATAAACGTAGAGGGAGCCGCAAAAATTTACTTATTCTGAGCAAATCAGCTAAGTCCAGATGGCCTCTCATCATAATCATGCATATGCAACTATATGTGTGCGTCATGTATAGATAGAGAGAGAGAGAGAGGAACGCGTGAGAGGGGTGGCTGGATTCCCGTGAGACCAAACCAAAAAACAAAGCAGACAACGTATGTACATACAATGTTATATGTCCTCACGGGCCTTCTTCCCTCCTTCCTTTTCTCATCTAACCCACTTCCCCTGTCACATTGATGCATCTCGCTTGCATGGCCACTCATTATAATTTCATCGTAATAGTTTCCATATTTTAAGATGGACCCAAAATGCCCATTAGTAAGAACTTCGATTTCCGCTTAGTAAAGAACTACATTTGAATTTCATTAGGGCAAACGCTACTTAACTAATATTGAGTGGGCTTTACCTTTTCTTTTTCCTTTACTAGTTAGTGATGGAATTATTTCCGGCTCTTGTTTATATTAATCGACAGTCAAGATAATTTTCTTGTCCAGCGATTTGAAGGGTAATATTCAAAGAATTTTTTTTTTTTAAAAAAAATTTCCTCTGAGTACTGACTTAAGAATCAAATTTTAGGTGATTAAGAAAATGAGCAAGTTTCTTTGTTCTTTAATTTTTGTGTCTCCATTTTTTCGAACTTGCTGTAAAACTAAACAAAAAGAAATTGAATTGAGTGTTCACAAGCCAAAAGTAGATGTGAGAAATGAGTCATGGTGTCAAGTAAATTTGGATCAGATTAATTTCAAATCACATCTTTTTTGGATAAATCAAAATCTAGTTATCGAGTTAGATATAAAGAGACATTTGGATTATTTTCAAGTTTCGGATTGAATCACCCATGGATTTTACTTTTTAAATAAATTATTAAATATTTTAATAATTTAAATAAGATTAGTTTAAAATATATTAATATCAAGTCAATTTGAATTGATTGGAGGTCATATTGGGGTTGGATCAGATTTAATCTAAACATTTTTTTTTTATCATTTTATTAAATTTAAGTTATTTTGAATTCCATCGCAAGTCAAATCGAACTTGATAATTTTTATAGATGCAAATCAAATTCTTGTGGAATAATAACCTCAAAATCATAAAATTTTAGTTTTTTCTAGAAATAAAATTTTAGTTTTGAACATATTTAAACTTGGAGTGAAACTTAAAAAGAAAGATTGAAACAAGTAAAAACTAGCTCAACTATAAAATATTTATTTGAGATCTTAATAGATACTTAAGACCTTGTATGAAAATAGGCTAAAGAAAATTAATGAGTAAAATGTAAATAGAGATTAATCAATATGCAAGTTTTTTTACAATATAAATAAAAGTTAACATAAATAAATGTTTATATTTATTAACTTTTAAGTGTCTATTTTTCTTAATTCTCAAATCGAGAATTAAAGAATATAATAAAAAAATTTTAAATTACATTTGTTTACTTCCCTTTTTTTAAAAAAAATATACGAACATAATAAAATTAATTAAATTTATTCGATACTTCTTCTTACTTTCATTTGCTTCTTTTCTACTCCAAACTAACTTATGAAGCTTCTTAATGGAAGGTCTCGGGCCTCTCTTCGCTCTGTGTCAAGACAGACGATATGCCCTGCATGGGCCCTGCATCTATATCACTTGCTTTTTCAGTTTTTCGAAGACAGAAGATTTTGGAGAGTACCATTAACTATCAGAAACTGTTTCATTGATTCGGTTATTTAATATATATATATATATAGATTTAAAATAATTTAAATCAATATATTAAGAACGTTTCACTGATTTAAAATAATTTAAGAACGTAAAAAAAAGGTAAAAAATAAAGAAAAAGAGCCAGTAGGATAGAAACTTAAATACAGTGCAATTAATTTGTACATATATTTGTTAGAAAGCAATTATACATGCATTCATAATATATTCAGTGGGAAGTAAATTATCTGTACAACTTACGACAAAAAGAATACAAATCTATATCTACGCTAGAAAAAACTTACCTGCATTAAATGTATATGATTATTTTTCATATACTAATTAGATAATATAGTAATATGTAAGATAATTATTTAATAACTATTTAATGAATTCATCATTATATATTTTTTAAATATTATTTACAAATATAAGTCATAACTCAATTCATATTTAAAAGAGATAGAACGAAGATTTCAATAGACAATTATAACTACCGTGATGCATTTTATGACTCACATTCTTTTCTTTAATTAAAAAATAATAAAAGTAAAATTTTACAACATTTTTAGTTTTTTTTGGGGAAAATATTGAATTCAGAGTTAAAATATAAATTTATATGTATAATATATTACAAACAAGAATTAGATTAATTTCATATTTTTCAACAAAGAAATAGACTAACCTTATCAATATTTTATTTTTATGATATATATATATATATATATATATATATATATATATATATATATATATATATATATATATATAGAGAGAGTATTTTTTTACTTGAGTAAAAAAAAGATGTGTGACACAGCCAATATATATAATATATGTTTATATAGATATT
>CATIWR010520152.1:0-30691 GCA_949677035.1 Omphalea diandra | reverse complement strand
AGATGTTCAATATGAAGGTGATCCAAGGTTTGCTTTGCCTTTGATGTATGTTGCAAATATGTATGAAACACTAGTGAATGATGTAAATTTGAGGCTGGCCTCTTTGAATGTTATTCGTGATAAGACCATTGGAGTAGCCCTTGAAGCAGCTGGTGGTTTGTACAGAAGAATGGCTAAAAAATTTCCTAAGAAGGGTATGGTGTTTTCTTCTTATGAGCTTTTTGGTTGAATAACTGAATTATCCCACATGAGTAAATTATTATACAAGGAAATGATCTCATGTCATTTCTGATATACAGCATGTGATGCCATTCCTGATCAAGTAATGTTAAATATCTCACAGATGGATCTGTGGGCTATATATATATTTTTCTCAAGTACATGCAAAGAAATAGAACTAAGTGAATTCTTGTTTTCGTTGTATTATATTTCATCCCTTTTCTAACTTGGTTAGATGTTTTCTCTAAAGGGTCATGTATATTTAAAAGAAGAGAATTGGCAACTTCTCTTGAGACAAGAACACGATTCCCAGAACTAGTAATACAAGAAGAGAAGAGAGTACGTTTTGTGGTGGTGAATGGTTTGGATATTGTTGAAAAACCAAATAACATGTCCATTGAAGATGCTGAGTGGTACGTTGTACCTTAACTTTTCTCATATTTATATGCTGTTTATAGCTTGTAGTCTCTGGCCTATTTCGCTGCGCTAGTTTCCTTTTTTCCTTTCTGCTCATTTTCTTAATTCTAGTTTGGGCTTCTGCTTTGATGTTGAACCTTACTTTCTTGTACCCAAGATAGTCTTACTCAACTAACATAAAATAATGCACATGACTGCATTTCTTATGTTGGGTTTGGGATGGGGTAGTGGTGAGTGGGCCATACAGAGTTGCTGAATGACTAGTAATTGTATAAGAATATAATCTAAATTTAAAAAAAAAAAAAAAAAAGAGTTCTTGTTCAAAAGGTAAGCTTGCACCTAATAATGAGATGAGAATGTTTTAGTGGGTTGTTTTAATTTAAGAACATTTTTCTTTCTTTTGAATTACATCATGTTCATTGAGCTTATTTGTGAATGAACTAACTTAGATACATTAGCAAGGTTCCAATTTGACTAGGGTTTTATTTAGGATTGAGGAAACTTGAAGGCTGAGTAAACTTGGGAGGAGGATGCTATCTCAGGACGAGTATTATGAAGGATATAATATTCTTAATTGACCTGGAGAAATGGAGTTCTAATGTTTGCTGTCAGATGTTATATTTCAGTTATTTTGGTACTTTGGTTTGAAATGCAAGCATGTATTTCTCCACGATTATACAATCAACATTGGAACAACTCCTTAATCCTTACTTCAAAAGCAAGGGTATACCAAAAGTCCAGTTAGGCTGAAGTAAAATTAAAATTTTATGGTTGGTATGTGACACAAAAAGGTCGAAATTGTAAGCATATTTCAATTTTACTAATTCTTTTAATTTTTCAATGTTTGCTTCATTTAATAATTTGGTAACACTTTCAGCAAGTTGATTCAAATGGCAAATATACCAAATTACTTTTCTCCTTAAGCCTCTTGTAGATACAGCAACATTTATTTATACCTTATCAATTAATTAATTTATAATGAAGATTAATTATGAATCAGTGGCAAGGCTTTAATTTAATCCTCAGTTTATGGGGTGACTAAGGAGAATTGATGGAGTAGTTCTCATCAATAGACAAACCTATCTATTGACCTTTCTAATGGGTTTAAATGCAATCCCATGTGCCTTCTAAAACTTTGGGCATACCCATTATATTTCAAATAAATATAATGTGCCCATATAAATTTATCACATGACCATAGATCATTGCTTTTATATTATTGTCACCCACTAAAAATATACCCAATCCTCCCTATAAAAGGATATTTGATTCATTTACTAATACTGTCTCTCCACACTTTCTCTCGCTAAACCCTCTCATCAATATCTCACTCACCCAACTACTACCACCTACTCGACAACTCGTATTGCACCTCTCCTACTCTCATTTAAATATAGTCCCTTTCAATCTACCATTTGGATAGAGGGAGACTTACACCCTTAAGAGCCCCTCTCATATTCTCACATGTCACATGTATAAGAGCATATTAGCATCACCAGCTGTTCTTCCCATACCTCTCTCTAACTTATGCCCTCTTTTTGGTATTGTTTTGTACACAAATTTACTTCGTCCCTTCTCTTTTTAATGTAAACAAACCCTCATCTACACCCCTCACCTTCTTTTTCTCTCTATGCTAATCTCCTTTCTTTCTTTTTTCTTCCAACAAAGGGTGTATAATGAAGAAAAAAAGTTCATTTGGTGAGCAAATATTCTGAATCTGAAATATAAATTGACAAATAGCTGACATGAATTACTTTTATGTTTATTGCCAGCGGAATTTGACCTCTATTTGTTGCTTCCAGCAATACCTCATTTCCTCAGGAGTATAAATCCTTCTTGTGTATGTCATTTTCATTGGAAATATTCTTGCTTGTGCTGCTGCTGTTTTGGATGCCACTTTTCAGCTTTTTTTTTTTTTTAATCATTTTTACAAGATCTTCTGAATTAAAATTGATATCATGGCGGAGCCAAGGAACAAAAATTTTTGAAATTATACTAGGTTATGCTGCTTATAAAATTTAACTTCATTTGTAGAATCAGATTTGTTACCTATTTTTTCAACTAAACTACAAATAATTATGATGATTTAAAAGATAAAATCTCCTGTTCATATGATGGCCCATTTGGGGAACGTAAGCAGCTTCTGAAATGTGGTGTTTGCTGCTTGTGGGGAAAGCATCAATTTAATGCACTCCCCAAAAGTTGGCCTAGTAACCCACTGATCATGTGTTGCCACTACCAAAAGCATGAACTGACTCTGTCATTGTTACTTGGTTGCTAATATTTCAGGTTTAAACGACTTACAGGTCGAGATGAAGTTGCTGTATCTGCTCGAGACTACAAATTCTACTCTCCAAGGCACAAATTTAGGCACATTGTCTCCAACATTCATGGTTTGCCAGTAAGTTTGAGTCCCTTTTGTACAAGCCTTAGTGATACCTATTTTAAAACGGAAGATTTGCTTTGAAGTTTCTTGAAGTTAAAAGTATCTAGTTTTGCCTGAGCTTAGTAGCCTGTGCTTTTGGGCTTTCATGAAATGCTCAAGTACTTCCATTATGATGATGCTTGGCATAGTTTTTTATTGCCTCATTCAGGAATGATACATTGATATACAATTCTATGAACCATGATGATGCCGTGATCATTTTAATGGATGTCTATGCTTCTCAATGACGAGTTTTGTTATATTGAATAGGGAAGTAGTTGATCATATTTATATATTTTTCAGACGCTTCCTGCTACAGATAGTTCTTCTACAGTGTCTACCGCACAAGGTTTTCGATCTGTAAGTGTAGTATATAAGTTAGCTCATCCATTCGCAGTTTTAATGTTTGCTTTTTGTGTGGGATTATAATGCTTTGATTGTCTATCGTATAATTGTTTCTATATCATATAGCTATTAGTACCTATATACATTAAATACAGAAGTACATGGGAGGAGGAGAGGATGTCTGTAGATTGAAAAGTACAATATTATATTATATTGACCACTTAAAAATTTCTTCACCTAGATAAAAATCTACTTCCATAAGAAACTCTAAAACCTAAAACTATTTGAACATGTATCTACTGGTGGCTTCATAATTTAATGTGTAGAGGTGGTTTGAATGTTTTTAACTGGAACAATTTTGGATACATTTTGCTGTTAGTCCTTGGTTTCCATTTGTGTTCTTAACAACCAATTTGAAATTGTTTACAACTTGGTGGGTGGTGGGCATGATATTTATATTAACAAATAATAGACGAGTGTATCCTTGCTGGAGGTACCCTCAAACCATTTCTTGTCATCATATTACATATAATTATAGCTTAGGCAGTATATAACATACAAATAAACTTATCTTTTTCTTGGTGTATGATAAAGTGTTTCCTGTGGTCTTTTGAAGCATTTATTGAAATTTAATATAATGTTTTGTGTGGATTATATGAGCTATATGTTATTTTGGTTACTTGCATTTGTGCGGGTGTTTCTTAATTTTTTAATTATTGGTACTGGTATATGTAATGATGAAGCCAGAATCAATACTGAAGAAAATTTTTTCTCTGTAGCAGTTAAAGCGTATGATGATTTTTAGTAATAGTTCTGCTTATCACTTGTTTGTTCTTTTTGAGATAATTGTAATGGTATTGATATTGATATGATAAGTAGAGTCATTTCATTTCTGCTTTCACTTTTTTAGATGTCCATTAGTATGACTGTTCTTAGTTTGGTCCCCCTTGCATTGCTTGTTTGCCAATTAATTCCCCTTCCTAATTGTTTAATGGGGTGTACTTGTTATCTTCTAACAATTTAATGTCTCTACTGTACAACCTTTTTTAAGGCCTTACAACATAGTTGTGAAGAGCGTAAGGCGCACTAAGGCAGCAAGGGGTCTTGAAGCCTAGGCACAAGATGCAAGGCGTGTGCTTGAGTGACATAAAAAACAAAAAAATAAAATTGCTATAAAATTTCAATATTACTTAATTTCATAACATATTTAAGAATTACTACTAAATCTTTATGAGAAAATAATTAAATTAATGCAAACAAATTGAAAGAATTTAACAATTTCCACTACATAAATCATAAATAAACAAATTAAGCACTAAGAAAAAATTGAATATGCAACAAATTAACCCAAACATCTGAAACTTGTTAAGAATAGAGAATAAAAGGAGTTTGAAGCATGTTCAGTTTTCCTGTTTAAGAAAAGAAAGGTACCCGGGGAGAAAAAAAAAAGAGCAGAAAGAAAAAGGCAGCATCAACAGCTAAGGATAAGAGGAGAAAGAAACAATGAAACCCAAGCAAGTTAACAAGGAGAGAGATTTAAGGTGCACATGGCAACCTAAAGGAGGGAGAGGAAGGGGCAGCGATAGAGAGGGAAATTCCGGTAAGTTTCTGGCATGCTGGATTCTGATATATCTCTAGATTTTGAGTCCAGTGATGGTGGTCTTTAAAAATGAGAAGGCTCGTTGGAGGTGAAGGTTTGAGAGTTGTGCCTTTTTTGCGCCTTGCACATCCACTAAGGCACACCGCCTTAACCATTAGGTGCGCTTCTTAATGAGAATGTCTGCCTTTGAGGTTCAGAGATGCAGATCCTTGGGCTTTGTGTGCCTTGCCCCTAGTGTGCCTCTGACAATTATGCCTAACACTAAACCAGATATTACTGATCACTAACCTTATACTAGAGCGGGATAGAAGTCTATCTGCTTGACTTTAAGTTTCTCTTGTGGTATATGCTTATGTGGAAAGATGCTATGCTACTGTTAATCACATTGCTTTTTTCTTTTTTTTATTTTTTTTATAAAGATTTAACATATACTCCTTAAGAAAAAGAGTAAAATTAGTCATGGATAGAATCTTTTCCTCCTGTGTAGTTGGTTTCTTTTTGTGATGGGGCCATCTCTGTCTTTAAGAATTAAAATAAGATATGAAAATCTAGACTAAGGCTACTTGGATTGAGAAAAAGACGGAAAATCACAATATTGACCGCTGGAAGGCTGATATACCAAGTTCTCTTTGACTTTCTATGTAGGATCAAATAGTAGTACACAATCCCAATTAAAGCCAGAAAACTTCAAAAGTTCTGTAGAACTATGATTTAGATTCAAGCATAAGGTTTTAGTACTGATTTTATAATAAGACTTGGGTGGAAATTGAAAACTGAAAACTTTGGCTCATAAACTACTTAAATCTCATTTTATATTTCTACTCAAAAAATAAATAAAAACCTAATAAGATAATGACAAAACATAGCCAATGCCTATTGACCTGAAAATTACCATAGTGAACTAAATATTCCACGTCAGTTTGTAACTTTTTAATTTAAAATATTTGAAACTAGGTGCAAATTGAGGTTACCATTATTTTCTATGTGAAAACTCATTATTGAATTCAACTAAAAAAAAGGCAATAATTGCACATGTTATCTCTTGACTATGATATCAATACAGATACCAGAAATAGAAAACTTCATTAACGCGCAAATTACTTATTTGAGGGTAACAGGTAGACTATGCTAAAAGAGCAGAGGTTGGAACCTTCTATTTATGATTGGACTATTGACTCAGTCCATTGCCCTAGCTTTGTAAGTTTTAGGGCCAGGTTTAATGTCTCCGGCTAGGGAGTACTATCCAAAACACTTGGTTTGGTATGCGTCATAGTTTGTCACTGTTGTTTATTTTAGGAGTTTAGGTTTTTTTTTTTTTTTTTTTTTTTTTTTAACTGTATGCAGCTGCAAAATGAGCAGCAGCCTGCTTCAAAGCATCATGTGGATTCATTGTTGCATCAGCCTCAGTTTCACTCAATTCACCAGAACCATCAACATGTTCATCACCAAAGTCAACAGGTGACGCAGTTTTCTCAAAATCAACAATGTGGACCAACTTCACACTTGCCTGAAATGACCCATGCTAATCAGTCTCCTAGTATTTCTCAGCATATTGCTTACTTGCAACCCCTCACAGGATGTCATGGAGGGCGCTTGCATTTAATGGTGAGGGTTCTTTTGATTGGCTTCTCCCCTTTAAGCGAGAAATTAAGTGTATATATATATATATATATATATATGGAGTGGGATATAGCATCCTCGCACTTGCATTATATTGGTGAGGTACAACTTCTAGAAGTATATTAACTATTGTCCTTATTTTTTTCACTGAAGTACAGAACTACAAATGCTCTCAGGTTTGAAGCATTACTGAGTTGGAAGGAGCTCAGTAATTTTAACCTTTGACAATTTTTCAGGAATTGAATCTTGCAGGCCTGAAACCTTAAATTTCTTGATGCAAACCAAGGCATTTCCATTTACATCCAGCCAAAATTTGCTAATGACTAACATGTTTTATTGCCTGATTTAATCATTCTAAGAGTGTTACAGCATGTGTTCTGAACGTATGGCCTTCAATGGGAAAGGTGGCATCTGTCTTATTTATTTTATTCTAGTGACATTGCCTTCTAAATTTATTAACAAATCCATTACTAAATAGTTGTTTAGTTGTTATGGTTGTCCCACTGCAAAAATTTGGCACTTACTGTGATAAACATATGTTTCATCAAGCTTTTAAGAAGCATGCCATCCTCATTTAATTATTATTTGTGATGGGCTGGAGGGGGGAATCATTTGGTGTACAGTAGGAAGTGATCTTTATATAGATGGCTCCTTAAATTTTTTTTTTTTTTTGTGTTTTTTAGGTCGTTTAGCCCATGTAAGTAGGAGGGAAAAATAGGGAAATATAATTGCTTAATTGCCTAATTAAGCATAAGTTCAACTTGAAAAGTATGGTTGCAAGATAAACTACTACAGAGTCATTTTGACCTGTTATGAGGTTCTTTTATATTTGTTTTCCGAATTCTCTCCTCTAAGATAACCAATTACATGCATAATTTTTCCTATCTGATTGATTTTTGAAAATAACATTCATGTGTAACTATTTTACAATTGGCACTTGCATCAAGCAATTATCTGCCTTGTTCACATTGACAAATCGTCCCCTATGAACAAGGTGGAAGGAAAAAACAAAATTAGTCACCCTTTTATTCTCCTTCTCGGTGGTAGGTCTTACATATCGTGCAATTAGCAGTCTGCAATGTGCAGATTGTTTAATGTTAATATATGCATTAAAATGATATGCAATTTTCCAAAATGTTTTATCTTGTTTGAAGAACTGATTAATTATCTCAAACTTCCTAATTTGCAGCCTGCAAGCCCAGCAAAGTTTTGCGATGAATGTGGTGCTTCCTATCTAAGAGAGAGCTCTAAATTTTGCTCAGAATGTGGTACAAAGAGGTTAGGTACGTGATATATCTTAAAATATTTATTAATATCCCAAATTATATTAAAATTTGTTTCCTAATTATAATTTGTAAATCTGAAAGCATACGTTTATTCATGTAATAACTAAAGGGAATATGTTGTTGGCCTTCTGTGGATCCTTTCCACCTTTTCCTCGTCTGGACGGACTATTGTATAAGTTTTGGTATTTAAATGATAATACCCAATAACTCAGACATGCTTCGAATTTCCAATAGAGCATCAAAGTAAAAAGTACATACATTTTCCTGAATGTACTAATCAATAACTCGCATCGAAGCATTTCAAACAGTGCAGTGAAATAAATAAAAATGTACATATATTTTCTTAGTTATGATTATTCGTTGTTATCAGTGTTTGTAGGCTTTATCTATAAATGTACCATATGATGGGTTTATGGTAGCAATTTTTGCATTATCTATAATTTAAATTTTAGATTACAAAGTCCAATTCTAATTAATTAGACATCAGTGTACAATGAGTTTTAAACAAACATAAGATTGGTTTATTCCTATCCACCGACCGAATGATAATACTCGTCACAACATAATTTTATATGTAAATTTACTAAATTGATAAAGAATGGATCTCTCTCTCTGTCTCTCTCTCTCTGTCTCTCTCTCTGTCTCTCTCTCTATATATATATATAGAAGCGCGTGCATACATTCATAAATAGCTAAGTAATCAATTACATAACCTTATATTTAACTAATTTGAGATTTTCGGTTTGATAATATTATGCAATTTAATCTGTATCAATCAAATTCAATTTAATGTTACTGAAATTGAATTTTATTATAAAATATACTAAATTTAGCTTGTACCATCCAATTCACTCATTAATTTTTGGTCAGATTCCAATGCATACCAATTGTGTTCTTTTGAAGGAACTAAAATCCGAATCAGAGTATGATTATTTGAAAAAGCCTGCATAGAATGATAGGAAAAAAAAAGAGTACTTTGTGCTATCGTTTTGAAATTGTGCTTATCATACCTATGTTCTAAAACGTTACATAAATTGCTAACATGGATAATATAAAGGTATTTGTAAATTAATTTTTTAAAATTGTACAGTTATTATTATATTAATATTGTACAGTTTTTCTTCTTAAAAATACGTTGCGCTAATTGTGGATTTCAGGGTTAAAAACTGAATTTTTTTTAGCATAAATGACAACTAACTAGCGAATAGCATAATTGTTCCCTTTCAATTTTAATCTTGGATATAATTAGCATAAATGTGTAATTCTTTTATTACGTGTTGAAAGGTTATGATATAATTATGAAAATGGAAAAAATTAATCTCTTTATCATTGTGAGATTTTATGCTAAATTCTCTCAAAATCCAAGAAAATTATATTTATAGTCATAAATTCAAAAAGAATAAAAATGAGAGACTTCTGAATTTGAGTTACTTGATGAAAGTATGGGTATCTGAATTTATCATGAGGTGAATTTAACTCATATGAGAAAATACTGCTAAACAATGAAAATTTTCGTCAATAACTATCAAAATTTCATCGATAAAATAATTTATTGACAAAATATCGACTGATAGAATCGATCATGAAATACTTGATCTGTAATTGTTTCTTTTTGTTATCATCTCAAGGCAATTCGCCAAATCCTTGAGGATCATCTTATATTGCTTCCTAAATAATCTAAATTTGATAGAGGTTAGAGTGTCTATCTTGTCATAGTCATCATCTAGTAGCTCCAAAGTAGCTAAATATTCTATCGTAAACTCGAAATAGGTTGATTCTTTAATCCCTGAAAAAAGTTCCATTTGATATCTTCCATCAGTTCCTCAACCTTATTAGCTAGCTTGTATTAAGCTAAATCATCCCAATCAATGAATTTTTCATCGCTTATTCTGCATTTGGCATGACCAATCAATGATTTTTTCATCGCTTATTCTGCATTTGGCAATCTTCATGCCTAATTTCATTTCTTCCTTACTTTTGAGAGACACTTTAGGAGCACCTGTTGCTTGCTTGGTCTCTTTTTTAGTATGCTCTATTTCTTATACCTTAACTTTTTCTTTGCCATTTGTACTAATCGTTGGTCTCTTAGGGGCTAGTGGAGTATAAGAGGGTTCAATAGCGTTTTTCTTCTTGGCATCTCAAATAGAAGCAAGGTTTTCTTCAAAAGTTGACCTTAAGTCTAGCTGTGAATTCTTCATCCTAGGTTTCTTTTAACGTTTGGTCAATGGAGTCTTGGGGGCCTTTTAGTTTGAGATTTGGAGGAGGTTTAAGAAAGTATTAGAGAGTTTCTAAGGTGATTTCTTAAAAGAGGAGAAAAATAGCAAAAAAACCACTTGAGACAACCCCTATCATTAGTTATTTCATATGAACTAAAAATTAAAAATTAAAAAAACTAAAAATTAGGTGCTGAAAATTTAGAAAATTTAAGAGCAAAATTTTCAACATTTAAATTTTAAGTATTTAATGATTTAATTGCTGAAAATTTTAATTGTATAGTTATTTCATATGAACTAAAAACTAAGAGCTAAATCTAATTAATCTACTTAATAGTTATAATTATTGAATATAAATTAAATGGTTTTGTTTTTTTAAGCAAGAGATTGTTACTATCTTAAGGGTATATAGTCATATTAATAAAAATGTTTTACTATCTGTTGGTTGAGCTGTTAAGTGATAATTTTATGTTAAAAATTTTAACTTATTATTATAGGAAAATTCTAATTGAATTGAATTGAATTTTTTCAGTTATAGATAAATAAGGTTATCAAATAAGTTTTAAAAAATAAGTGCTTAAAATTTTAATTTTAGGTGGTGAATTGTTTTATCAGACAACCCTTAAGTCTTAAAAACATGGTACAATGGCCTTATGTATACCCCTTTTGAAATATGATTGTTGGGCTGTCAACAGACAATGTGAATTCCACAAAACTATTAGACAACCATTGAGCTGGTTTAGTGCCATTTTGCACTTCAACAACTATAGTCCATTCCTAACTATAATTGAAATCAGTCTCAACGATCATTAGCATTTCACAATGACTGTGGAGTTCATCCTAGCTCATTGTAGCAATCTATCATTACTTCCAACGATCATTAGTTATCCTACAATGAGCATTGTATGAGCTGCTCAATCAAAAACATTTTAAAAGAAGTTTTTATGAAATTTTCAACCAAAAATTTTATTGATGAATCATTATTAGTTAAATCTAATGATGAAATCATGAACTTAATTGAACTTGGGCACCTTTTATAAACAAAACTTTTAGTTATCAAAGCCAAGTCTTTATTAATTAATCATGCAACTTATGTAAGTTCAAGCATTAAAGTAATAGAGAGAGAAAGAAAAAAGTTGGTATAGTTCTTACATTATACTACTGTCAATCATACATATCTCTCTTTCGATGAATTGCATACACTCATCACAAAGAGGGTTAGTGAATATATTTGCCAATTGATGGTTAGCATCAACAAATTTCAAACACAATATCTCCACTATTAACACAATCTCTTATGAAATGATGCCTAATATCTATGTGTTTGCTCCTAGAATGCTATATGGGGTTGGTTGATTTGATTATACTAGTGTTATCACACTTTATAGTAACATGATCAACAATGATCTTATAATCAAGTAATTGTTCATCCAAAGGATTTGTGCACAACATAGACTAGCTGCAATATATTTAGCTTTTACAATTGCTAAAGTAATTAAGTTTTGTTTTTTGTTACTCAAATAACATTAAAGATTGTCCTAATAATTGACACATGCTTAAAGCGAGAAAAATCAACATTTGAGTATGCTTTTATATCAAAATTAGATCCTTAAAGCCCTAAGAATGGTGGACCATTTAGATATTTCAAGATATGTTTGACAACATATAAGTGCAACTCTTTAGGATTAGACTAATATCTTACACATAAACAGACACTAAACATAATATCTAGCCTAGATTTAGTGAGATAAAGTAAGCTACCAATCATACCTCTATATAGCTTTTGATCTATTGCCTTACTAATTTCGTCAATATTAAGTTTGGTGTTAGTTCACATTGGTATCTTCTATGTCTTGCTCATGTTCATGCCAAATTTCTTGAGTAATTCCTTAGTGTCCTTGGCATGATTGATAAAGATTCCTTCCTTATTTGATTTGCAACTAAGGAAGAATTTGAGTTCTCCTATCATTTTCAAATTTGCTTTTCATCACTTTTGAGAAATCATCACACAAGAAAACATTATTAACATCAAAGATAATATCATTAACATAAATTTGTACGATCAATATGTCCCCTTTGTGCTTTTTAATGAAAATTATGGTGTCTACTAAACCTTTTGAGAAATCTTTCTTTAGTAGAAAGTTACTTTAAAAAATTGCTCAATCTCTCGTATCAAGCTCTTAGAGTTTGCTTAACGTCATATAATGCCTCAGTGACTTTATAAACATGGTTTGGATGCTCATGACTTTCAAAACAAGAAGATTGTTCTACATACACTTTGTCTTCTATATAAACATTTAAGAAGCCACTTTTAACATCCATTTGGTAGCTTAAAATCCATGTATGCAATAAATGCAAGTAATATTCTAATTGCTTGTAACCTTGCAACAGGGATAAAGGTTTCATTGTAATATATTCATTCTTCTTGATTGTAACCTTTGGCTACCAACCAAGCCTATCATAGTTTTGGCTCCTAGCTGTAACTTATTTCTCATGCCCCATTTTATTCCAATAATGAAATAATGTTTAGGCCTTGGAACTAAGGTCCATACCTTATTTCTTTCAAATTGATTAAGCTTTTCTTGCATTGAAGAACCCAATACCCATCTTTTATATCCTCTTCTACATTCTTAGGCTCAATAAGCGATATAAAAGCAAAATTATTGCATGCATTCCTTATTGATGATCTAGTTGTTACTTGGTTTGATGGATCACCAATGATGATTTTCCTTAGGTTGTCCTTACAAATCCAATCCTTCTTAAGTTGAATGTGAGCTATATTTGGAGAGGTAAGTGGTGGATTCTTGTTTGTGTAACCATCATCCTTTTGTTTCTTCTTTATCTCCTTTTCATTTTCTCTAATGTTAAGCTCATCCATAGGATCTACAAGATCATCAATATCTTCTTCTTTTCTTGAAGAAGTTAGGTTAGATTCATCAAATATTACATGTATTGACTTTTCTACTATACGAGTTCTCTTATTGAGCACTCTATAACCTTTACTAATAGTGAAATAACCTAAGAAGATTTTTTCATCATATTTGGAATCAAACTTACCAAGGTTGTCCATAGTTTTTAAAATAAAACACTAACATCCAAACACTTTAAAGTATGTGATTTTGGGTTTTCTATCATTTTATAAATTATAAGGAGTTTTCTTTTTTTAAGATAGGTTTAACTAGAATTCTATTTAAGACATAACATGAAGTGTTGATAGCTTTTGCCCAAAAATACTTCAGCAAGTTGTACTCATTTAGCATAGTTCTTACCATCTTTTGAAGAGTTCTATTCTTCCATTCTATAATATATATTTTTTATGGAGTTCTAGGTGTTAAAAAGTTGTGTAAAATACTATATTCATCACACAAATCTTGAAATGTAGCATTTTCAAATTCACCACCGTGGTCATGTTGGGTTTCGTACAACAAACATAGTTAAACAATAAAATTTTAAATGTATAAAACTCCCACAAAGATTTATGTAATTTCTTTAAATCAATAAAAAAAATGTGAAATCTTACCAACAAAATTACAAGACTATTAGAAGATAGAGAAATAATTTACATCAGTAACACCCTACCTTGAGATTGAAGTACATATTGTTAGATTTAGATGCCACATAAGATTAGTAGCCTCTGTAGGTATCCACACGATCAAACTATCTAAAATGAAAAATGTGCTAGCATCAATAATTTTACGTAACTCTCTGGCTTTTTTATGTTTTTTATTTCTTTGGACTAATAGAATATATCTTAATACACAAACTCTATTCTAAAAAACCCTTTGGTTAATTTATTTTAATTGTTAGATATATATGCCAACTTTGTATCATAATAGACATAAATAATTAAATATTCTATTTTGTTTTAACTAAATATTTAATATAATATCTCTAATTATTTTAATTTTAAATATATATTCAGAGAAAGTGGGAGCTATAATTTCGCTTTAGATATGTTGTAATTGTGTAACCCTATAGGTTCACGCAACATTGGTAGTAGATCAAAAACTATTTCTAGTCTACAAATCTTAAGTGACCTCTAGTATGACGTTATGACTATCCAAGTTATGTGAAGATTATTAATCCAACATAACCTATCTTATAAATAGTATTACAATTCTTTTGTCACATAATATCTCAATTGAACATAAGACATAGATCATGTCACTTTTTCAATTACATAGTTTACCAATCTCTAAGCAAATTGATGTAAAATGACATTGATAACTTTATCAATTCATTTCATACAACCATGAATTTTTCTTCAATCTAACTCATCGAGAGGCCTAAAGATATATTTCTCGTAACTACGTGAGGGACAGATTCCTTCCCAACACTCTTATTCATCCATACGATTTACTTTAAGTTCAATAACAATTTGTATAATCATCTTGTTAAAGATAATGTTGGATTGTATCAAATATAAAGTTTATTGTATTGGAATCTATGATAATTTTCAAGTTAGAGGATTAAGTTAATTCTATTGCATGAGAATTATTTATGACAATTTATCTAGGTAGTGTTCTCATAGCTAGCTGATCCAATATCATATTTCTTAAACATGTAACTATGTGTTTGACTTTATATCTCATGTACATAACCAGTAAAATATAGTCATCAATAAAAATACATACTAGTTTTTGTTCATTATTATCTCAATAATAATAATCGACTAAGGATAATTTAAAATAGAATGTTATATCTAAGGATTTCACTATCAAATCACATACTTGATGACCTTAAGTAAAATTAACTATTCATAAAATTTATCATTTAGTCATAAACATAATATGATAAAGATATTTAATAAAATGCAATCATGACATTATTAAAATATCCATTACAAAATAGACACATCACTAACATATCCCTCCTAATGGTTGTGACTTTCAAATCCTTTTACTTTTGAATCTCTTAGCAAAGGATTTGAATACATCAATACGAGAATCCTTATGAGGAAGGAGTAAGACCCACATGTATCTAGAAAATATCTACTATGATAAATGCATAATATACTCCTCATAATCTAGTAGTCCTTAAAGGACCAAAAAGATCCTTGTGTAGCAATTGGAGAGGTCTTGTAGAGCTTATCTTATTTTTAGATTTGAAAAAGGACTTGACTTGTTTACCTCTTTGACATGCATCACATACCTTATCATTGGAGAAGTTTATCTTAGGAAGTCCTTTAACTAAGGCCTTCCTCAATTTGTTGATTAACTTCATGCTAGCATGTCATAACATTTTATGTCAAGTCCATCCTTCATGTACTATTATAACTAAACACTTAACATTATTGTTAGTTAAAGAATTTAAATCAATATCATAAATATTTTGTACACTCCTACTAATAGATAAAAGTTTATTGTCATTCATCCTTAACGCATAGTAGGCTTGTGGTTCAAACATAACCCGTAAAACTTTGTCACATAATTGACTAACACTTAGTAGGTTATGTTTGAGGCCATCAACTAAAAGAATCTTATTAAGAATGTGTGAATTAATATCTTACCTATTTTACCAAAGCCTACTATATTTGCCTTGCTATTATTTGGTGAAGAACTTTGATGTTTCCTGTCATGTGCTTGAAACATCCATCATCAAGGTGCCACTTATTTCTTTTTCACTTTGGATTACAAACACACCTATAAGATAAAGCATTTATTTATTCTTAGGTACTTGAATTCTTTTGGGTCCTTGAGGGTTAGATCTTTTCAAATTTTCATCATGCCTTCTAGAGAGTCAATTATATGCAATGTAGTCATACATATCATAATAGTAACTGTTGGACTAGGATGGTTAATCTTAAGTCTAGAACCTCTTTTAATCTTGACAAAGGAGATTGATCATCACTAATATTTCAAATAAGTGTTGATTTTGCATAAATAGATAAATCTTTCAAGAGGAGATGTTGTTAAACTCTAAAGTAACATGTAAATCGCGACCGCAATCCAAGATTTGCGATCGCGACTCATGTTAAAACATGTTGAAAATCAGGTAGGCAAAATCGCAGAGCCATTCTCGACCGCGACCCATGAAAAAGAAGGAGCCCAATTGTGAAAGTGGAATTCGCGGTCTGTGTCATATCGAAATTGCGACCGCGACTTTCAAAAACTCCAAGATAAGAATCAAGTTCACAATTAGAGTTTGATAAGTGTCTAAGGAAGCCGTTGGAAGACAAAAATCGTGAATGCTACATGTTGGTAGCGACCGCGAATTCTGACAGTAAAAATTGCAAGATTTGGCAGGTTGTTTCGCGGTCACAATCATGGTCTGTACAAGTGAAGTCGCGATCACTATTTTTGTTGGCTAAAGAAACAAAATGGCTATATTTTCCTAAAGAACTAATGGGAAGCTAACATGTGGACTAGTCATTTGACACAAATAGGATTTTTTGCCGCAACTTTTGGCTGCCATAAGGAAATTTGGAAATCGGGATTGCGAAGGATCAATAACGACCGTGAAGGATCAATAACGACCGTGATTTCATCCTGACAAGCAGTTAATGCAGAATCTGCCTAGCATGTCTCAAGAATTTGGTGAGCTATGATCTACAACGTCTCTTTGGTGAATTTTGGGTATAAATGCACCACCAAACAACCATGAATAAGGTTGCTAAAAAATTTATTACGAGTGATTAAAGCTCTCAATCTTTGCTACTCATTTTCTTCAATTTTCTTTTATGAAATTGTAAGTGTTAGGTGTAAGCATTAAACACCAAGTTGTAAGGTTGTAGTGTGATCTTGCAAAAACACTCCAAGATAGGTTTAAGTGTTAGCCTAGTAAAATACTTGAGTGAGGTTGTGTGTTAGCCTAAAAACACATTGTTGTAAGGTTATGTGTCAGCCATAAAAACACAAGTTGTACAAGTTAGGTGTGAGCTTGAAAACACCTTGAGATAGTGAAATACCTAATTGGTCAATTGGGGAGTGGACGTAGGGTCGATTATACCCGAACCACTATAAATCGGTTGTCTTCATTCTACTCATTTTTCTTCCCCTCTTCTTTGTTCTTGAAATTTTTTATACACCAATTCAACCCCCTCCCCCCTCCTTTCTTGGTGCCAAGGGACAACAGTAGCAGTCACCATTTTGTAAGTTTTTTTTTTTTTTTTTTTTTTTGCTTTTAGAGAGATATGTATAAATTGTTCCTTATATGTGTGCCTCATTTATGTATTAGTTCTTGGTGTAGGCCATTTAGAAATATATCCTTGACTTTAAAGATGTTGGATATTGTTATGAAAAGATTGATTCTTTCATATATTGATTCAATTGAAAGAATATACATGGGTATATGTAGTAATATGTAAGCTAAACTAGGAAAGAAACTTATAATCCCTATAATTAAGTTATTCCTTTAGTTTATGCTATAATTAAGACTATAATTAAAGTATAGATCTTGTAACACTCCTTCTCAAGCTAGAGCATAAATATCAATCAAACCCAACATGTTACATATGTTAGACACTTGATTCCCATGAAGAGCTTTTGTAAACATATCCCCTAACTATTCTTTCGTTTTCTTGTATGTTGTCGAAATTAGGTTTTCTATATTGTTTCTTGAATCAAATAACAATCTATCTTAAAATATATACTTTGTTCATGAAATACTAGATTCAAGGCAATATGAATAGTTATTTGATTATCACACCATAGCTTTGTTGGAATTCATACTTTGAAACCAACCTCAGTTAGGAATTGAAAAATGTACATAACTTTGTATACAGATTGAGCCATCACTTTATATTTTTATTATATATTAGACCATGATACAACATTTTGTTTCTTACCTTTCCACGAAATCATGTCGCTAGAAATAAAAACACAATAACTAATAGTAAACCTTTGTTCAATCTTAGATCCCGCTCCATTTGCATCTTAAAAACACTCAATACTATTATGACCATGATTTTGATATAAAATCCCTCATCCAAAAGCTCCCTTCTAATAATATAGGATTTATTTCAAGGTTGCCTAATGATGTATTGTCAGAAATGACATAAATTGACTTACAATGCTGACTGAATAAGTGATATCAGGGCAAGTCATTATAATTTCCAATTAGCCTCCTATATCTTTTAGGATCGTCAAAGCATCTCCTTCTTTTATAAGTTATTGATTTGAGAGCATAGGAGTATTGCATGGCTTACATCCTAATTTTCCAGTTTTTATTAATGAATCCAAAATATACTTTCTTTAAGATAAGAAAATGCCTCTTCTATTTCAAGAGACCTTAATTCCTAAAAAATACTTTAGTCTCCCAAAATCTGTAGTATTAAACTAACTCTGGAAGAAAGATTTCAAAGACGAAATTCATTGAGTATCACTACCCGTGATGACAATATCATCTACATACACAACAAGTAGAACAATGCTAGATGTTAACTGCTTATAAAATATTGTATGATCAAACTTACTTGTACTCAATCTAAACCTTTGTACTACCTATTATAGCTCATATAGTGATTTTCGAAGATAAAAAAACCTTCCTAGACTACCACTGAGTAACAAACCTAGGTGATTGCTTCATATACACTTTCTTTTGAAGGTCTCCATGGAAGAAGACGTTTTTGACACCAAGTTGATAAAGAGACCAATCATATGTTGTTGCCATAGAGATGAATAATCAAATAGAGGTCAATTTTGCTATAGGTAAAAAGGTGTTAAAATAATCTACACCATATGATTATGCATACAACTTTAGTTGCTAGACAAGATTTCAGACATGCTACTGATCCCATCATAATTAAATTTATTTGCATAGATCTAATTATACCTAATAGTTGTCATATCAGTAGGTAAGTCTAAAACATCCTAAGTAACATTGATAGTTAAAGCATTCATTTCATTTATTATAGCAGTATGTCAACCAATATGGGATAAGGCTTGGTGAACAAATTTGGGAATCGCAATAAAGTCAAGAGATGCAACAAAAGAATAAGAAATAGAAGACAAATGGTCATATGTAATAAAAAAAAGGAAATAGGATAAGTGCACTACCATATGCCTTTTTGAAAAGCAATGGGTTGATCAAGGTCACCAAGCATTAGATCTGATGATGGTGACGAAACTGGTGCCAAAATCATCATAGAAGGATGAGATCTTTGAGAATAGAATTGAGTAATAAGTGGTTTTGGTTGAGGAGGTGGTGATAATCATGGTATGGAGACAAGATAAGTGACATGATAGATGAGGAGATCAATAACCTCTTGATGATCCATAAAAGCAAATATGGCAGAAAAGAAAGAAAGATGTTTGCAAAATATAACATCAACTGACACAAGATGGCGATTCAAAAGGAGAGGAATAACACCTATACTCTTTTTGGAAATGAGAATAGCCCATGAAAACACATTTTTGTGATTAAGGGTCTAATTTGGAAACCTGCAAATGAGTATCATGAGTAAAACAAGAATAATAAAAAAATGTGAGGTTCAATGAGAACACAAACTTATTTGGAAATAAAATTTTATATAGAATATAACCCTAGAGATTTGATAGGTGGTGGTCAGTGGTTTTAGTTGAGGAGGTGATGATAACTATGGTATGGATGCAGGATAGGTGACATGATAGATGAGGAGATTATCATCCTTTTGGTGATCCATAAGAGAAAATATGGTAGGAAAAAAAGAAAGGTATTCGCATAATGTAACATCAGTTGACATAAGATGGCGATTCATAAGAGGGGAAAAATGCTTATACTTTTGTTAGAAATAAGAATAGCCTAGGAAAACACATTTTAGTGACGGAGGGTCCAATTTGGAAACCAGTGAATGAACATCACGAGCAAAACAAGAACAATAAAAAATGCAAGGCTTAATAAGAAACACAAAATTATTTGGAAATAAATTTTTATATAGAATCTAATCTTGAAGGATAGAAGAGAGCATGCGATTAATAAAAAAATAAGATATAAATATAACATCAGCCTAAAACTCTTTAGGAATATGTATTTGAAATAAAAAGCCTTAGCTATTTCAACAGGATGTCTATTTTTCCTCTTAGCCACCCCATTTTGATATTGAGTGTCAACACATAAAGATTGGTGAAGAATCCCATTTTGAGTCATATAAGTCTGAAAAGAATAAAAAATATATATATTCTTTGGCATTATCACTCCTCAATGTTTTTATAGACAGATTAAACTAAGAGTGCATTTGATAAGAACAAGGTTAGATTGATCCTTACCCATATGCTAAAAAATAATTGCTTAGATCTATCAATAATCTTCAAATCTCAACTAGACCTCTAGAAAATTTGTTTCTAGAAACCTAACTTATAAAGATTCAAAGTTGTGTTACTTGAAACCCTAAATCAACCAAGCCAATTTAAGATCAAAATTAACAAGTTTGTGAAATTCTTAAACCTTCACTCAACAATCTCATCAAATCCACTTAAGAACTTAAGAAGAGAATTTAAACTCACAAGCAAAATTGCTAAAAGAAATAATATTGATTCAATTCCCCTATTGGCTGAATATGAGAGCAATTTATAGTCTTACAATGCTTAATCCAAAACCTATTAGAATTTAGTTACGTTCCTTAACAGAATTCAATATTTCCTAATGTAATAAGAAAAAGACAATCCTAAACTAAATATGAAAACTAAAGAAACATTATGATTGGTTAACAAGATAGACCAAGATACTTTCCTAACTAAAGAACAACTAATCCTAAATAGATAAGAAAAAGGATTCAACCTAATGAGGAAATCTTAATGGCATTAGGAAACATTGCCAACTTAGAAAATCTTGAAAGAATATTTGATTTGGGCCTTTTTGCCTTGTCTCTTGTCTACACATCTTGGACTTCTTCTTTCATGCCTTGGCCAAATTGGATTAGGCTTTGTTGCTCTCTAATAGTTGGGCTTTATTGTATTAAGTTAAGTGTTCAATTTGAAGAGTTTAAGCTCTCATCATCTTTTAATTGGGATTCATGCATCCTTTGCTCTTCCTGGGCTAATCCAAGTGTAACTCCTTGTTGCATAAATGCTCTAATAGTCTCTTTAAACTTCTTTAGCCTTCCCTTGTGATTGAGTCTCGAAGTTAAAGTGGATCCTTGATTATCTTACCTTGGTTGTTTGCATCAACATTTTGCCATAAAATTTTGAAAATGTGAAAGTAACTCATAATTATATTTCATTAAATAAAGCTAAGTCATATGAAAAAAATATCCATAAATATAACAAAATATCTAAAATTAGTCTTAGAGATAATTGGACATAGTCGTCAAACATATGAATGCTCTAACTCAAAGGCATGATTGACCCTTTTATTGACTTGAGGATTAAAAGATATATAATGATATTTTGCAAACTAACAAGACTCATAATCTAGAGATAATATATCATGAAACTGAAGACATAATTTTGTATTAAAGGTAAAGATGGATGTCCCAACTGATAATGGACTTTAAAAGGGAATAAAGTGTTGGAATCGGCAATAGGCTGGGGTACTTGGGTATCTAAAACATACAGACCTCTTGATTCGCATCCTTTTCCAATAATTCTTTTCATCATAAGATCCTGAAATAGATAGTAATTAGGTCAAAATAAGACAAAATAATTAAGAAGATGAGTGATTTTGCTAACAAACATCAAATTAAAAGAAAATCTTAGCAAACTTAATATAGGTGATAAAGAAATAGTTGGAGTGGGTTTAATGGTGCCAGAGCCAAGGACAGAAAAGGTGGAATCATTAGATAAGGTTACAAAAGATGATAACGTGTGTGATTTAAAGGTGGAAAAAAGATTGGGATTACCTATCATATAATCTATGGCACCAAAATCAATCGCCCATTGAAAGGATGAAGAAAGAAGGCATACATTGATTTTACTTGACTCAACACTAACAATGATAAACTGAGATGAATTCCTTAATGCTTCTTAGTACTAAATAAATTTTGCATACTCAGTAGCAGAGATTGTAATGGTCTAATTGAAAGATAAAGCATTACTAGTAATTACAACTTAGGCTAACTGAGATTCAGAAGATATTTGAATTTTCCTTTGCGATTTCTGATAAGTTTGTTAAGTGTGATCGAGTTCATTATAATAATAACATACTACTTCTCCTATATTTTGGCTATTGTCATTTTGACTATTATTATCTCCACCTCGACTATTACCCTAAATATCGGATCAGTTAATTGTGCCCCTGTGATGACTGATTAGTAGACTAAAATGATGTACGAGTGAGATAAAAGCACTAGTTTCTATGCAAACTACTCTAGTAAGGGCCTCTTTTAAAGAGGAAATCTCAACACTATCTAGAATATGTGATTTAGCACTTTCAAATTAGAGACTAAAACCAATAAGAAAATTGATGACTGCCATCTACTCATATTGAGCCATTCAATATGAGTGTCATTAATAGGTGAATCCTCAGTTAATTGATTATCTTTAGAAATACAACAAAGATAAAGTTGAATAGTCTAGAACTAATCAATATAATTAGACCATTTAGATTTTGTTAACTAATTTTGGACAGTAGAAGAATTACACTAGGCATAACCAAATTCTTTTATTCACGCATTAGTCGCCAAATAATCAATAAAGACACCAAATAAAGCCAATGAAATATAAAAAACTTAAGAACCAAAATAAAACCAATAAATAACACCCAATATAAAGAAGAATTCAATAGATAAGAGTTAAGCAGAAGAACTAACCACACTAATGTGCTCGAAAGTTGAGGGCAGTGTTGAAGAGGTTGACCAAAAGCAGTTCAATGGTTGTTCGAAGCATCACTCTTTGACGCGTGTAAAATTGGTTCGATTTCTTTAATGGTGCATGAGAGCTAAGTCCAAATGGATGACGATCGAACTTGGTAGAGTAGTAGACTGACATGTTGCAATTCTTTCTAGGTAAACAGTGATGGTAGCTGGTGGCTATAGATGACTAAAAATCAAGTTGAATTATACTCACTTAAGTAGACTAAAAAAAAAAAAAGAAAAAGGAATCATTTGGGCAGAGAAGAAATTCTGAAAAAAAAGAGGCTCTAATACCATGTTATGAAAGGATTAATTCTTTCATATATTGATTAAGAGAATATATATGGGTATATATACAACAATATAGAAGGTAAAATTAGAAAAGAATCTTGTAATCCATACAATTAAGCTATTCTTATAGTTTAAGCTATAATTAAGACTACAATTAATGTATAGATTTTGTAATAGAGATGTCCACTCATTTGAACTCTTCTAAGAGGCATGTGTATATAAGTGTTTTATGCATGTTTTAGTAAAATCTAAGTATGTGCCATGCATCATACTTATATGGCTTTTAGGCTTATAAGTTTGGTAAATAAATGCATGGTTACTCCTAATGGGAATATGTCTTACGTAAGAGGGTTTTTGCTTCCATTTATTTATTTTGGCATTGGAGTTTGCCTTTTATGAAGCCTTAGGTTGTGTAATCTTAAGAGCACTAATTGTCTTTATATCTTGGGCTTTCAAAAATATGGTTTAAGAGGTAGAATGAGTAGAAGAAGTAGATGCAATGTAACCTAACCCATGTTTAATACAATGACTCCTTTGTACTTTAAGTATCCTTTCCTTTAGAGAATTTTAAAATACTTTAATTGTGGTTGTTGTTCTTAGACTTGAGTAACTTTTTCTCCTTGATGAAAGAGTCAAAATCTTATGAGAATCTTTTAATGACTTATTTTCTTTTTAAAAGGAGGAGAAGGATGAATTCAAAGAGTCATAACTGTTAATAAGCTTAACAATAAGATCATAAAAATCTTTTTTATAATGTGAATCAAAAGGGTTTATCTTAGGTTCATTGTCACTTTCACTTATTGAGTCATTTGAAAAGGTATAAGGTTTATCATTTATAACCATAAAGTAGAGGTTGGTAGTTTCCTTTTCATCACTTAAGTTGCTACCACTTGAATCACTAATGTCTTCTCATGCCTTTACCTTTTTCCCTTTTTTGGAATGATTCTTATTGAATAGATGCTTATGTTTCTTCGCCTTTGGACAATTTGTTTTTATATATCATTTTTCATTACATCTCTAATAGATAACTTAACTCTTAAAGCTTTTTTACTTGTGTCCTCTATTCATCTTTCCCTTCTTATTAGAAATAAATTTCTTAACTTGATTCGTGATGAGAGCTAGTTGATCATCCTTACTATTATCATCATTATCACTAGAAGAAGTTAGTGAAGAGGTAGATAAGTTTTTTATATATACCTTTTTGGCATTTAAAGCCATATCCTTTTTCTTGGAAGCTTCTTCTCCTACTAGTTTTTCCATGGTGATCTCATGAGCCAGTAACTTTCCATTAGTTCATTTAAAGTCATTGCTTCTAGTTTGTTTACCTTTTCAATGACAGTCCTCTGGGTTTCTCATTTCTACTTAAAAAATTTCCTTAGCAGCTTTGCCACCATATCCTCATTGAAGTAAACTTTGCCTCATCCTTAAGAGTCCCCATTATGTCTATGAACTTATTATACATCTCAATAATACACTCATTGGGCTTGTATGCAAATGTCTCGTATTAATAGGTGTGCATTGGATTCTTTTTCACCTCATTGGTACCTTCATGTTGTGTTTAAAGAGTATTCCAAATCTCCTTTATAAAAGCACACATCTACAACTTTGCATATTGAGATTTATGAATTGCACAAAACAAGACATACATGGCCTTTCTATTTTTGAGATGGGCCTTCTTCTCCTCAATAATCTACTAACTCTTCTTCTTTGGAACAAACACATCTCTTACTAGATTAGTAGAATTTCTCTACCTTCTTTTATGATATTCCAAAGATCTATGGTCTCATAGTCGAGGAAGATTTTTATTCTATTCTTTCAATAACCATAGTCATCTCCTTTAAAGAATGAAGGCTTATAGATCGATTGAGATTCCTTTTGGCTTGTCATGATCTTTGCTTTTTGCACTGAAACTAACTCAAAAGACTTACTCTGATACCACTTGTTGTCCTAAGATACCCTAGAATAAGGTGTTGAATAGGGCAATGATAAGTTGAAAACTTTTTCAAAGAGTTGACAAGGAATCAATCACACAATCACATAAAGATTTGTAGAGATTTAGCTTCAAACTAAGCTTATATCATCTCCTCTAGATCTACTAGAGAATTTCACTAACTCGAAACTTTATAGTGTTATTAATAGCCTTTATAAGTGAATTTATATAGGTACCACTTAAGCCTACCTAAGGTGGATAAGTAGTTGCGAGCATTGATTAAGCCTTAACAAGTAGTTTTTGGGCACTACTCAAACCTTTCTCAAGATATTTTACCGGTACTAATAGTTTGTAGGTAATATCTTAGACCTTTCATAAAGAGTTTGGTTTAAAGGTTGAAACCTTATCCAAGGAGTATCCTCATACAAGTAGATAAGAATTATAGAAAGAGTACTTTCACATTCAAGTTATTACAACTTATCAACACTTTTATAAAGAGCTTGAGATGGTCAAGTTTTTGCAATACCTTTTGAACACTTGAATTTCTTATTCTTTTTGGGAGATCACTTATATAAGCACTTAAGCAAGCTTAATTAAAGACTAAAATTTTGAATCTTTATATCACTCATTTTAGCTTAAAAAGTCACTTAAGAATATTGCACAATCACTTAGAATACTTCTCTTACTAAATTGCTTATGTATGATTCTCTATATATGAGAAATAGTAAGAACTAGTTGGTATCCTATGTCAGACTGACAATATAGTTGTTATGCTTGATCAATGCTCATTGACAGAATTCAACAATTATTGTGCTTGATCAATGTCTATTATTGTAACATCTATGATCATTGGTTGTAGATTGACTTTCTTGTCAGCAGTCATTGAGATATTCTAACCCTCATTAGTGTTAGTTATATAATAGTTTTCCATGTAACTTTATTCTCTTTGCTTATGTAATAGTCATTTTCAATGGTTGTTGGTTCTAGCTTATACTCATTGAATCTATTCAATGCCTGTTGGTGAGATCTTCCACCATCATTGGCCTGTAGAGAAAATTTGGCCACTTCTATTGAGATTTTTGCACTTTCATTGAAAATTTCAATGCCTTGTTAGAATATGATCAATGATTGTTATGAGATCTTCCATCAACATTGGCCTATCCAAAAGTTTTAGCTTCTCCTGTTAAGTTTTTCATTATCATTGGAAATTATTAGTGCCCTAATGGAATGTGATCAACTATCCTTTATCTTAGTGATCCATGTCCTATTGGTACTTATAAAAGGTTTAGCCATTTTTATAAGGCTTTTTCAACTATCGTTGCCAAACTCTAATGCTCGTTGGCTATCTTTAATGCTTGTTGGGGTATATTTTCTTGCTTGTTAGCACTTTCAGAAGGTCTCACTAACTCTTCTATTTCTCTTAAGTTTTTTTTATCACGTTGTTGACTTTTAATAGTCATTGGTGACATTTTAACTATCGTTGGGATTTCTTTCACCATAGTTGACTATGTTTGACTTTTTAATTTATGATTATCCAACTTCTATATCATCTTAGAGTAGAGAACACCTTGGACCTTTTGTGAAATGGTAAGTTGAAGAACCTGAAAGATTAAACTTGTAAAACTTGTATAAGTGTTAGATTAAAACTTTTTGATTATTAAAACAAGAATGTAGAACCTAGAAGGCTTAATAAATTTCTCTTCTAATGCATATAAAATTATATTATGACAACTTTATATTCCAAAAATATATATTCCCAAAATAGAATCAAAATGAATTCAATACTTATTTCTCTTTCACTTCTAATAATTCCTCATACAAGAATTCTAGCTATAAATTACTTCATAATTCTTACTAATTATACATGTTTGATATATCATGGAAAAGGAATTTCATAAGAGAACGAGATGAAATCACTCATGTTTTGCCAAAGTTAGAAATCTGATGATTTCCTCCTAACTAATTCTTTCTTCTTCTTCTTTGTTCCTTCCTTCTTCTTCTCCTTCATCTTCTTCTTTTTCTTTCTCTTCTTTCTTTCTTTCTTTCTTTGCTCTCCCTTTTGCTATATTTCTCTTTTTTTTAATGCTCATAATGAAAGAGAATTCTGATTTTTTTTCATACTTTAATAAGATAAAATCATGATGGCTTGCTCTTATTGGTTGAAATTGTAATTTTCTCTTTTAGTCTGTTTTGTTATTCCTAATTCTCATATACTTCTTATACATTTAATAAGTTCCAAGATACCCTTATTTAACATGTAATAACATATATGCTACATATGATAATTTGCTACACAATCATGCAAATATCATATCTATATTCAAGTGCCTCAAAACAATGGTGTAAATATTATGCCTCAAAATAATGGTGTAAATATTATTATTGTATTTATCAAATACACATATTTAAATGATCATTATGCAATGCATATATTCATGTGAGATTGCAAATGAATGAGGATAGAAATGTTATAATGTCAGTGAAGATTTGTAAATATATTTCACCATATTTTATGAATACATTTATTTAAAATAAACTCTTATATTTTGTTTTGCATGAATGAATTCAATAAGTTTTCATGAAAATCATTTATAAATTCAAATTTAGATTATTTGGTTAGATAAAATTTTATTCATTAAACACATAAAATTGATCATAATTAACCTAAAACCTATTAAATTTGATGGAATTTAAAATGTTTTGAACTTTAAATTTTTTAATTATAATAAAAATATCATTTTTTCCAATACTTTATTTTTTTTTCTTTTATGTCTTCATTTTTTTCATTTTTTTTCTTTATTAATCTTTCTTTCAATTTCACGTCAATTTTTTTTCCTCTTTCTCTTTCTTCTCTTTTATTACTAATTCTCTCTCTCTCTCTCTCTCTCTCTCTAAAATATAACATCTTTTATGAATATTTTTAAGAAAATAAAATATTAAATTAAATACAATAATTTTTTTTTGTCAAGGCTAAAAATAGTATTAGTAAAAGAAAATAACTAAAAACTCATAATTTTATGACTATGAAATGAACAGAATTATACATATCTCATATCTAGATTTCTAAGAGACCCAATTCATTTTGTTCATTTGGTTTCTTGTTACAAAATCTAAACCAAACTAACTTTTTGCTTTTCATATACATAGTATGTATATCAGAATTGATTTGTTTAAAATCAAATCAGTTTTAGCTAGCAAATATAGTAAACTAAAGCAAAAGAAGTAAAACCACTTTTTTCATTAAGTAAAATTTCTTTCATTAGTCTTGTCAGAGAACCAGCTTTTCTTCTCCAACACATTCGCCCTTTTTGATCTCACAACTATATTGCAAGGAAATAGAAATATGAAAAAAAGAAAAATAAAAAAAATACCTCTAGGAGAAATGACATTTTAATGTAGGTAAAAAAATATGAGAGAAACACAAAATTTCTGAAGCATGAAAATGTGACTAAATTGAAGTTTCCATATAATATAGTCTTACAATTATTTAAAACTTCCTTCTAAATTATTTGGGAGAAATCACAATCAAAGAATAAATGATTATAGCATTTTGAAGCGGCATGACAAATTTCACGTTTAGCTATTTCACTCACTTTCTATTTGAAAAGTTTATTTATGATTTTATTATCAAATTTCACGTTTAGCTATTTCACTACTTTCTATTTGAAAAGTTTATTTATGATTTATAGTTTGTCCTCAAAACCAACTAAATTATGAAATATGTATTTATTATGTAATGCATTAAATAAAGAAGTTTATTTATAAATAAATTTTATTAGAAATTTATTTATAAATGAAATAAATTCCATATTAAATGTGAATTAAACATAGGCCTACTAGCAATCATGTTAGGTCATAAGTTTCATAGGCTAAATCTTTATATGTTTTTTTTGATATTTTTTGTTGGTGCATATTGAATTTAATTTATATTTGGCCACATATATATTTTTATACTTAGCCTAATGGTAATTTATATCCAAATCTTTGTATGTTAGTGTAATTCTGATTCAAACTTTAAAAATTATCAAAATAAGCCAAAATCGTGAAATTAAGCGCAACTCTAGCCCTAACTTTTAAAATTATCAAAATAGGTCAAAATTGTAAATTTGAGTACAATATTAGGCTAACTCATATGTTTATGGTGCAATTACTTATAAAATTTATATTAGAAAATAGTAAAATTTTATTGAAATATCTTTTATATTTATGTATTTTATGATTTTGACCTATTACACTATTATTAATTTTTATAAAAACATGAGTTAAACTAATATTGTACTCAATTTCACGATTCTGGCCTATTTTGACAAGTTTTGAAACTTGTGTTAGAATCACCCTCAATTTCACGATTTTAATATATTTTGATAATTTTTAAAATTTGACTATGATTGCATTGACATGCAAAAATTTGAATTTAAATTATTAGGTCTTTTGAAATTTAATAAAATGAAATATTTTCTTTTCTTAATTTACTAAATGAAAATTTGCAAAACAAGGATATACTTGTATAGATAAAAATTTCATTCATTGGAAATTTCATGTTTTGCCTTGCGGCAATTTCTATATGGTTAAATATAAAGCACTACCAATTTGGGATATGACTACTTGCATCCGCCTCTAATCTATTGAAAAATTGAAACACATTATATATATATATATATATATATATATACGACTCTTCTGTACACTTGAGTTCCCTTTTAGTATAACAATCTTCAAATTTCTTCGTTGAGCTCACTTTTAAGGCAAAATGGTCTTTTCCTACGTCTTCCTTTCTATCCGGCGTTGGTTCCTTTGAAGAAGAAAGTAGAAAATCCATCTTCAAGACAAAAGGCATGCTCTCCATATATAGGAAGCGCCTTTTTTCTTTTTCTTTTTTTATTTTTTTTCTCCCTCTGGAATTGACAGAGGAGGCAAAGCCATGGTGGAATTAAGAGTTCTAGAGTAATTTAGGAGACAGTTTGATGGGCAAACCATTCTGGGGAAGGGCAAAAGGACCATACTGAATCCCATTATCTGAACCCTGCACAGACCATCTGCAAAGTGTAATAAAATTGCCCATGTCAGCAGATATTCTTTGCACTTAACCACACTTTCTAATTTTGGAAAGGAGTCTATTCATTTTACGTACTAACTAACAATCAAAATTTGTTCTGATTTGGTTAAGTTCACCAACCTGTAATTAGTGGTCAAATGATGAAGCAGGACTAGAATTTCCAGCTTGGCTAACTCATTTCCAGGACATGAGTGGGTCCCATTGCCAAATGGCATAAATGTATTCGGTTTTGGTGCAACCTATTAAATCATTATAATCAAATACCACACATTTCATAATTCTATTTTGCAAGGAGAGAAAAAAAAAAAAAAAAAAAAAAAAAAAAAAAAAAAAAAAAAAAAAAAAAAAAAAAAAAAAAAAAAAATTTTTATTTTTTTTTATTTTTATAAAAAAAAAAATTTGGGGGACTAATTAAATTGAATTTAATTGAATACCAGAACTCTATATATATATATATATATATATATATATAAGCTCCAGATCCAAATGAAAATCACAAAAAACTAAAACTCAATCCTTGGTGTCTTAACTTCAATAGCTTATATTCCAAAATTAAGTGTTTTTTAACTGGTGATATAACAAT